>JAEOAD010000003.1:44865000-45085000 GCA_036365145.1 Orientallactaga sibirica
ATGCAATTTCTTTAAAAAAATGAAAATTAGTACTTTAGCATGCATTTCCTTCTTTAAAATATTGGTTTTAGTAACTGTCTAAATACTGAATTTTTTTCCTCGATTAAAATTCAACTGAAGTCATGCTTTTCTCCTTGTTGAGCAAATTATCATTTATTTCTACTTCATTAAATTAGACAAAATTTTTGACCAGAATCGGGATAAGGTTCACAGACGCTTTGCAAATACCATAAGTTATGTCATGAGAGAAATGTTAAGCCAGTTACTAGAAAATATTAAATAATTTCAGGTATTTTTCTGTTATATAGTGATTTTATTTAGAAGGGCTTTCTTGCTCTTTTTCTTTCAGTCTTTAGCAGTGTTAAATGCCTTTTTTTTCTGCAATGTTCACCTCTGAATACTGCAACTTCATATTTCTACTTGATAATGATAAATATGTTTTATTTAATGTGTATTGATTAGAAACTTTGCTGAATGGATAAAACATTTGTTGATCCCAATACCCCCATTACTATTATATCCCTTCTTCCCTGCCCGCATTCCTCTGAGGGTCGTTTTAAGTGGAGTTACTGTTTTTTCCCATAGGGTTATTGGTTATGAATGTAGCAGTCAAGTCATGTGGGGTGGGGGGAGTGATTGATGCCTCTGGATTCAGGTTCTCACTCTCTACTACTCAAATAGTAAAATCTTTCTGCCACTTCTTCTGCAATGTTTCTTGAGCCTTAGTGGGTGTGGTATAAGTCTACTTTTGTATTGAGCTGTCTGCAACCTCGGGATTTCTGCTTTAATTTATTTTGAGAGTCCTTAGCAATCTCCTGGGGCAGCTTGTTAGGCTTCCTATGAGAGTAGCACTCATGTCTAACTTGCCATTTCCTTTGTGGTATCATCAGAACTCTGCCTGATGTGTAAGAGGGGCTCATCTCATGATAGCAGTCAGCTGTCTTTTCTTGTCATGTTGATAGATTTTTGTTCTCCCCAGGTATTTCTGCCTTCTGTGAAAATGAATATAGATTATCCAACCAAGAGTGAGAACAGTGTGGATTAAAGGGCATAAGCATAGTTAATTAAGACAAATTTAGGTGGGTGTAGCCACTCTTTTTGGCCAAAGACTAGTGGGGGCTTTACTTAGGAGTCTATGGCCATCATCTCCATAGGATTCTAACTTAGTTACTAGTACCAGCTATGAGTTATTTATCTCTGAGCATGCTTCTTTACTAATCATATTACCTGTATAGTTTACCTGCATAAGTTGAGTGTCACTATTGCTCAGGTGTGTAGATCTTGTTGGACCCTAAGGAGGTGCTTATCTTTGATAGTAATGTGGGTTTCTTCTAGACCTTAAATGGAAGGACTCATTCTTCTGTTGCAACCTGTTAACCTGTGTCTTTCGATTAGGAAGTTGAGTTCATTAATATTCAGACTTATGATTGTGATGTATAAGTGAATCCTTGTCATGATGGAGGTTTGTGGAGTTAGGTGTTTTCTTATGCTCTTCATGTCTTTTTAAGATTTTGTTATTTATTTATTTATTTTGCCTATTGTGGTTTCCTGAATATTTTTGTTTATCTCGTCTGTGTGGAGTATTATCTGCAGTATTCTCTGTAGAATTGGATTCATTCTCATATATTCATAAAGCTGGTTTATATCATGTAAGTTTTCCTTTCATCATCTATTATGAGATTAATTTTGCTGGGCATAGCAGTTTGGGTTGGCAGCCATCATCTTTTAAATTTTGAAATACTTCTTTCCAAGTCTTTCAGCCTTTTAGAGTTTTCATTAAAAAATCATGAGCTGGTTTTCTCTTGAAGCACTTTGTGCTCTCTGTTTTCAGTGTTTATAATGATATAGAGAGGGTTTTTTTTTTTTTCCTCTTATCCTGTCTGCTTGCTATTCTGTGAACCTCTTCTACCTGTATTAGTCTGTCTTTTGTGAGGTTAGGAAATTTTTCTTTAGTAATTTTGTTGAAGATATTTTTTATGCCTTTGTCCTGTATTTCTTCCACTTCTTGTATTCCAATGATCCTGATATTTGTTTTGTTTTGTCTCACATGTCTCTCATAGTCTGTTGGCATGGTTATTTTGAACTTGTCATTATTATTGTACTCCCAGTCCATTTCCTGACTTTTCCTCATGCTGAGATATTTTGGCCTCTGCATGCTCTATTCTGTTGGTGAGGCTTTCCTGGGAACCTTTTAAAAGAGATACTTCACTTTTATTTCCCATTACATATTTTCCTCATCATTTCCATCTTTTTACTGAATTCCATTCAGATTGTCTGATTTGACTTTCTCACTGTCTCTTGGATTTCATTCTTACATTTCATCATGTTTTCATTGAGCTTATAGCAACGACTGAGTTCATTTTTTTAATGATTCTCCTCTATCTTGTTTATACATCTATTGAGAACATTTTGTTTGTATCCTCCATTTCATTCAGACATTTATTGAATCATCTTTGTTGATTTGAATGCATTTCCTTCATTCATGCTTTGAGCTCTGTCTGTTGATTTTCTTCATTTAGCTCTGCTCCAAATTTTGAAAATTCTTCTCCATTTCACCTGGCTATTTGTTCATGGCCTCTTTAAGTTTGTTTAATATGCTTATCATAATTTAATTATGGGCATCTATGCCTGATGTTTCTGCTATGATTTTGTTGAAGGCTTACCGTATGTAAATAGTCATTCTTAGTGGGGAGCTCTTGTCTTGTTTTCTTGCATTATTTGTTTTGAATTGGGGTTTGCCCATCTTGAGAAAGTCCCCTTGTTTATTTAACAGTGCAGCAATTGTAACTCTTGTGGTACCTGTGTTCTGTCACCTGGATAGCTTTGATAAGATCAGAGTGGGAGGGTGGCATATCTACCCAATTGGGCTAAGTGCATTTAAGTCTGAGCAGGGTCCTCTTTGTATATGTAGGCTCCAGGTATGTATGAGAGTAGCTCTATGAGGCCTGACCTTCTGTGTTAGAGCAGGGGGCTGTTCTCCCAATGCTTTTCACTGCCTAGGATTTTGGAGTGAGATCAGCACTGGGAATCTGTATATTTCAGGGCTGGTGTTAGCCACTAGGAAGATTAGGAGTTCTTGGAGTTCCAGACTGCACAATGAGGGTTCCTTGTGAGTGTGGCAGCTTTATGCTCACCATAGTTACCAGACCAGATGGTGGTGATGTTTTTGTGTATGGGGGAATAGTTTGCCTGAATTAGCCCAGTTTTTCCACCTACTACCTGGCATTTGGTATGTGCTCAAATCCTGGATCCTGTATGCTGTTGTGCCAGTGGAAAGAAGGGAAGGACACTGTGTGCCATGGGTAATTTCAACAGAGTGTGATAGCACTTGCTGCATCAGGTACACTCAGAAGAGGAGTCGGGGGAAGCTTTCCTTGGCTTGAATGTCCAATGTTACCACTGTCTGGCTTTTGGTGTGTAGTAGCCCCAGAAACTTGTGGGCCACAATGTTGGTGCTGCAGGACTAGATAGTGGAGAGGGAGTTCTGCTGAGAGACAATATTTTCTTGCATATAATGTGGATGCCTGGTCATACCAATTGCTGCATCAGTTACAAGATGGGTCAGGGGTGAAGGGGAGGATGCTTTCTTTGGCTTGAATGTCCAGTATTACACCCTGACTGGTCTGTGGTGTGTGATCAGCCTCAGGGCTCTGGCTGAAGTGCTGGCACCACTGGAAAGGTCTACCATGCTGTAGTTTGTGAATTCAGAAATTCCACTGTAGGATAGCAGTCATCTGCTTACAGCAACTGTGGGACCAGGTACACAAGGGGGTAAGATGGAGAGAAGCTCATTTGGACTTGAACACCCAGCCTTACCCACCCGCTAACTATCCTTTGGTGTGTAATAAGCCATGGGGTATTTTGGGCCACAGTGCTAGCACTGGGTGACTGGGATGACCAGACTTATAAATATTCTCTAATAGCTCGCATTGGTAATACACATATACAAGACCAAGTGCCATCTATGACATCACACCTACTCAGTAGGAGTGTTCTTTGTCTAATTACAAAACAATTGAGTCACAGGTTTGCTTCAGAAGCTCTCTATATGTCCAACATGTGTGCTCAGCCCTTCTCTTCATGTTGTGTTTGGAGTGAGTCTGTACAACACACTTTGGTTTTCTTCCCTTTGGGGTTGGGGGTTGGTCTCCACTAGTTCTTCTTCCTGTTTTGTAAGCTTGGTCTTATGCATTTCCTGTCATTCTTTTTCCTTGCTAATCATGACACTGTGGTTCCTAATTTTAGTTTTTTCTTTATAGGTGCATATCTATATTAGCTTTGGTTATCCTAACTTCGGGTCTCAAACAACCTATCAGACATATTTTAGTTGTCTTACTCTTTTCTTAAATTAACAAGTTTCATTCACTTTCATTCTGTATCATTGAAAATGGCAACCATGTTACCATTATTATCATTTTAGATGGTCTCTTTTCTGCTCCACAAAATGGCTGTTACCATTTTCATGTACTATTATTTTTCTCCCAGACACAATGTTTGTTAAGAGTCATTGCTGGGTTGGAGATGTAGCTCCATTGGTAGAATTCTTGCTGATCATGCACATGGTATGGGTTTTATCTGTACAGTGACATAAAACAGCTTGGTGATTGGTGAAGTTACCTTCTCACTGAGAAAAGGGTTTATTTCAGCTTATAGTTTTGAAGAGAATTCTGATCATGTTGGGTATAGTAGACAGCTTCAGGTTCACTGAGATGAACTTCTACATCAGGCACAGTTGTGAAGGAAGGGATATTTATTGAAGCTTACAAATCTAAAGGAAGTTCCATAATGGCAAAAGAAGCTGGTGCTGCTTTCACAGGTCCAAGCAGAGAAAGAGGAGCCCCAGCCAAAAGCCAAAAGCCAAAAGCCAAAAGCCAAAAGCCAAAAGCCAAAAGCACAGCACATTTAGGAACTCCAGGTGGAACAAGGCACTTTGCATATCTTTAGATTGGAATTTGAAACCCACCACCATACCTTAAAATTTGCCCAGTGACACCTCCTCCAGCCAGGTGGCTGCAGAGCCAAATTACAAACTATTAAAACACTGAATACATTGGGGGGTCATCTATTCAAACTACTACATTCTGCCCCTGGACCCCACAAGATTCAAAACCATCACACATTGTAAATTGTATTCAGTCCAATTTCAAAGGTTCCCACAGTCTTGATCAACTGAAGATACTTCCAAAGTCCCACGTCTACTCTTAATTTAAGATTTTCTCTTAGCTGTGAGTATTGTAAAATCAAACAAGTTAAATACTTTCAACATATAAAGGCACAGAGAAAATATTTTCGACTGGTATAAGACATAGCAAGGAGAGCCTAAAACAATTCAAACTCAACCACCATCAAAGAAACATTGCATTCCTGCAGTTCAAGTTCAATATGACCAGAGACTGACAGTCTCCAGATTTTCCAGTTCTACCCCTTCAGCTGGGCACAGTAGCCAGGGAACACTTCCATCCCAGGCCAACAGTGGGTTCCATTGTATCCCATGTACAATCCTGGAATATCCAAAACATCTCTGGGTCTCCATGCAAAAACCCATGGCCCATCTTCCAATGGCTCTTCCAGCCTACCAGGGTCATCACTCCCTCCCTTATGCCATATCTCAACAGCGGCTCTTGGAGCCATCTGCAATTCATGATAATGCCATACATTTTTCATGCTTCCAAAATTAATACCAGGTGTGCAGGACACAGACATTTTCTTAATTCAGGGATGAAATAAATCTTAAACTTGATAAGATAAGCAGGTTCCTTCTCCAGTTAACTCTTTCCAAGAGTTTGCATTTCTAATCTTCTTTCCTCAGGCATCTCCTCCATTGTTTTAATGTAAGGCAGTTGGGCCACCTTCCTTAAGATTGCTAGTGAGTTTGACAATAGCAGCTAAAGAAAGACTTAGTGCCTGTAATATTAACTTGCTTGAGGTTTTCCAACTTAAAATCTTAAATCTCACAGTTGGATATCTTTAGCCAAGAGTGTCAATCCATTATAAGTTTAACCTTGATCAAACTGTCTAGGCCACCCCTTATGCCAGTAGCCCAGTTCCAATAATGTCCTCTGAAGTCTTTCCTTCCCCTTAGAAAGCTCATAAGCCATGCCTCGAAGTTCAATACTTTCTGCACTTAGCATTCTCAAACGCTCATCAGAATAGTCCATAAAATTTGGCTTACCACTCCAGAAGGCGTCTTCAGTTGCCAGCACCAAGTCCATACCCATTGTTCCAAAATAAAAGTTCCAACAGACCCAAATCCACATGGTTTGGTTCATCTCACCCCTCTTCAGACACCAGTTTTTGTAGTAGACAGCATCAGGTTCACTGAAATGAACTTCTAGGACAGGCACAGTTATGGAGGAAGGGTTATTTATTGACCTTATAGGTCCAGGGAAGTTCCATAATGGCAGAAGAAGCTTACCAGATTTTACAGATCCAAGCAAAGAGAGAGAAGCCCCAAGCCAAAAGCCACACAGCACACTTCTGGTACTCCAGGTGGAGCTATGCACTTGTATAACTTTACATTGAAATTTGAAACACACTACCACACCCCAAGATCTGCCCAGTGAGACCTCCTCTAGCCAGGTGGCCGCAGATCCAAACTACAAACTAATAAAACACTGAATATATTGGGAGACAACTATTCAAACTACCACAGTGGGGAAAACATGAAAGGCTTGAGCAGGCAGACTAGGGCACAAGTTCACATCAACAGGTAAGAAGTAGCCTCTCTACTAGGCTTATAACTGTGTTATATGACTCTAAAGCCCACCCAGAACAGCACACTTCCTCCAGTAAGGCTTTTCCTTCCAAAGGATGCATAACTTTCTCAAATTGCTACCAGCTGAGGATTATTTTTTCAAAACATATGAGCCTAGGAGGGACATTTAATTAAAGCCACCATCATGACAAATAACCTACAATCCAAGCAATAAGGAGGTGGAGGCAGGAGGATATGAAGGATCAAGGTCATCGTCAGTTACATAGTAAGTTCAATGCCATCCTAGGGTACATGAGCCCTATCTAAAAAAAAAAAGTCATTGGTTATTGATTGGCAGTTTATTTACTGGCAGTTAATAATAATTCATCAATCAATTCACTAACTGTAGTCTCTCTTTCCCAATCTGTTCCATGCATTTCAGCTATACTTGGGCTCCTAACGCATGGCTTAATGAATGCCATGATACACAAAGAAACATCAGTGGTTATCTCCATATAGAGGATGGGAATCTGAAGTTATCACTCATTGCTTAAAACTACACACACACACACACACACACACACACTTTCTTTTCCTTATGGGTTTCACACTACTGACCCTTCTCCAAATAGGATGATTTGCTAATGGCCATTAGTTATTACTCTTTCTTATATTTATCATATATCCTGTCTTTTCCATCACTTTTTTCTGATATTGAGTCTTTTTATTATGTTACAATGTATTTTGCATTTGCCAAAATTGTCATTATAAAATATTACTAAATACTTTGTTATGTACATTTTTTTCTCAAAAAGAAAAGAAAAGTTTTTTTTTTCTTATTTTGTTTTTGTAGATGTTTTGTAGATGACTACCTCTATAGTGCTGTCTGTTCTAGTATTGTCTATGTCATCAAACTCTTGGCAGTACTCCCCATCAGCCTTCCATGCACATAGATTACAGGTATGTACACAATACTTGGAAAAAATATGTTTCATGAGAGAAATATTTCAGGAATATTGTATTTAGATCATCTATATTAACATATAAAATTTATACGTTATATGCTTTGTTTGAGTAATACAAACCTCAATGTTATTTTTTAGCCTAGATGCACTTCACGCCTTCTCTGATCCAATTATTTTTAAAATTATTTTATATATGGCAGGTTAGTGGGGAACCATGCCTCAGGATATTCCTACCTTCTCCATAGCTCTTACAATGTTTCTGCCCCTATTCCACAAAGTTCCTTGAGTCATGACAGGCTGGTTGGCAGTCTATTTTAGTGTTGAGTTCTTTGTAGCCTCTGGATTCTGCTTGCATAGATTTAGATTATTCTAAGTGTTTCTTACCATCACCCTGGGGCTGTTTGTCAGGGTAACAACAAGAGCAGTGTTCATGATGTTGCTTCCTCTGAAATTTCTGCTGGACCCAGGCAGAAATGGTAGAGGTGGGAAGTCTTGTGGCCTGCAGTCAGCTATCTTTTTGTCTTATCAGTGGATCTAGGCTCTCCTCTGTTTTCTGCCATTTGTAAAATAAAATAGATTCTCCAACCAGGTGTGAGAACAGTTTGTGTTAAATGGGTGTGCAAAGTTGTTTAGGTGATTTTTGGTGTGCCAGCTTACAATTTCCTGACTATGCTGACTTGGTTTCTACAACCAAATATGAGTTCCATCCCACTGAACAGGTCTCATGATCCAATTTTTATATTTTAAATCAATTTTTTTCCTTTTTTTGAAACACTACATAATATTTTGAGATTTAGTGATGCTAAGTTATAATAGTACTTAGTAAATGAGTGATAGCTCACAAGCCACTATTCTTCAATTTCTCATTTTAAAAGCTCATATTTAGGCATGTTATTTAAGCAAAAACCCAAGAGCAAACTATGTGTGTGTGCATGTGTGTGTGTGTGTGTGTGTGTGTGTGTAAAATAGAGATAGTGTATGTTTTACTAAATATTTAGAAATATGGTATTTTGATTAATTTTGTCAGATCAAATGTTTTTCCAGTTCTTGATGCACTATTTTGAATACCTTTACAAGAACACAGGGCATGTTGGATTTAAAGAAGAGCACCCAATATCTTGAAAGAGTGAAAACACAATATTTGAGAAATGAATGGATGTATTAGGGGGTGGTATTTAGATCAAAAATTGCTGCTCCATTAGAAATATGGAAGGCTATTTTATGGTTGTAACATGAAATTTTTTTTTTTTTTTTGTAGTTTCCAATTGTAGAAGTACTGAGGGTTAAAAAGGTGTTTTTAGTTCACTATTAAGAACCCGATTCTACTGAAGGGTCTGAAATAAGGGATGAACTGCTGTTCGGTGTATACTCCCAGACTGTAGCTTTTACAAATAAATAGTTTCTTCTTTATCTTTTTTTAGGTCCCCTTGTGCTTAATTCTTTTCTTGTGACACTTATCACTATTGATTTTGCTTAGTACTGTAACCACATATTAAAAATAAGTTTGTGTGTGCATGAGCACATGGTGTGCTGTTTTGCAGCTTATTCATTGTCATTACCAGCTGAAGCTCCAGAGGGTAAGAAGTTGACAACCTTTGCCAAATTTCTTCATGTTCACATCTATCTTGCATAAGCTAATTACTTTTAAAAAATTCTCACCTAGTCTGTCCCCTCCCCGCCCCCCAAGGTAGGGTTTCACTCTAGCCCCTTCTGACCTGGAATTCACTATGTAGTCTCAGGGTGGCCTTGAACTCATGGCAATCCTCCTACCTCTGCCTCCCAAGGGTTGGGATTAAAGGCATGTGCCACCACTCCCAGCTTTCTTCTAGTCTTAATAATAAACCACTTCCTGTCTATGGGGTGGGTGTGAGAGGATTGCCAAAGGAACTTCTGAATTATCTATCTTTAGGTGAGAGGATTAGGACAGATACCTTCTCCCCTGGTGAGTGGAAATTTCTTCCCTGATGTGTAGGGAGCTTGTATCTGATTCTTAACAAGGGAATTCTAAAGGCAATAACCTATATTAGAGCACCTGTCCTGTATAAGACAGAGGTAGTATAGGCTGTCTTGAAATAGTATTCTGCACTTTCATAGTTGGACAAAGTTTGTGAGTCAAATAGACCTGAGTCAAACTGACCCATGGGAAAAAGACAGCCAGAATCTTTGAGTCAGATTTCATTCACAAATGTCAGCAGGAAGGAGTCCAGTGGAGGCCTAGAAGCTGAAATCTAACCTGCTAGGAGCAAAGTCAATGTCTGTATCACAGATTTTGCAGTTGGAGAATCATCATGAGATCATCTCAGAAGTCAGCTCACTTAACCCTCCAATAAGAAGAGTGATTTTTTTTTTTTTTTTTTTTTTTTTTTTTTTTTTTTTGCGTAATGGAAACTTGCAGTTACTTTCTCATAGCTGGGGCAAAATACTCAACCAGAAGTAACTTAAAGAAGAAAAGGATTTATTTTCAGCTTTAGAGGTGAAGTCAGTCTTGGTGAGGAAAGCATTGCAGAAGCAATAAGCATGAATCACAAGACATTAGTAGGGAGGAAGTAGAGAGTAAGAGAACACCCAGCAGGGCTGGGCTGTGACATCTCAAGACCCTTCCCCCAGTGACACATTTCCTCCAGCAAGGCTGTAACTCCTAAAGGTTCTACAACCTCCCCCTACAGATCTACCACCTGGGGATTAAGTATTCAAAGACACAAGTCTATTGGAGGCATTTTACATACAAACCACCACAAAACCCGAAGTTTATCACTATGGTGTGATTATGGTTCCAGTCAGTCTTGAAAGCCTATGGTCATTTGTTTTGTTGTTCTTTCTGACCACAGCCTGGATGTATTGGTTTCTATAACTTAGACGTGAAGGCCATGTCAAGCCAATAAGGGAAAAAGTCAATTATCCAGTTCAGAATTTGATTATTATCTCAGAATTTAACAACCAAACCTACACTACTATTCTGAATAAAGTGACCCAAAGATACGGGAATTTCTTTTAAAAATATTTCATTTTTATTTATTTATTCATTTATTGAGAGAGAGAGAGAGAGGCAGGCAGAGAGAGAGGATGGTCACATGAGAGCCTCCAACCACTGTAAATGAACACCATATACATGTGCCATTTTGTGCATCTGGCTTACATGGGTCCTGGATAACTGAACCTTGGTCCTTTGGCTTTGCAGGCAAGCACCTTAACTGCTAAGCCATCTTTACAGCCCAGAATTTCTTGAAATGTCATCAAGAAGAAGAAATACAGCTTAAAGAGTTGTTTACTTGTATACAAACTTGAATTCCATGGATTTACGAGGCATGCCTCAGTGAAGAATATCACATATAAAACCCTTTGGGAAGTATGAACACAATATTTTCTAATTTAAATTCTTCCTACTATATGTGTGCAATCTCTTCTATTACTCTGTTCCACAGTGAATTTTTAAAATTATTTTTATTTATATTATTCTAATTTTACATTCATAGTGGTGACTCCATTATCCTCCTCCCTGTCCTCCCTCTTCCATAGGGACCCTCATAAATAGGGAATGTGCCAACAGTGAATTTTTGATGTCATAAAGAACACTGGGAAATATCCTTATGCAACAGGTTTCACTATGGACTTTGGTTGCTTATCTTAGTGCAATTATATCTAGTTTGCCCCAGGATAAGCCCTGTAATTCATGAGCATCAAATTGCACATTTGACTTCTATGGGTAATTTCAGAACTCATATGCACATAAGATTGTTAACTTCTATGTATCTAAAGATGAATGAAGAAATTCCATTCAAACCTAAGGGGAAAAACACTTTAGGAAAGCTATTTAATATACATGGTGGAGAAAGCTTAATAAGCCATCAATAGGATTTTTGTATGCAGACAGTTACTTACTCCCTTTCAGACTGCATGCCACTTCACTGTCATAGCCACTCGTTGTGCATTTAATTTCTATTATAGAAGTAAATTAATATGGAAAGGGTTCTATCATGCATGGGGATTTATACGCTTAACCTAACCTTTTCGGTGGGTAATTCTATAGAATATTTGAAATATTGAAGTAAAACTTTACAGTTTAAGCATACAGTTCAAAATATCAATTCAACTAGTATCTTGCATTGTACATATAGCATATATGGAGATATTATATTAGGACTTACCTGAATTGGCAACAGTAAACATTTATCAACATGAACAGTGCTTATTTTTGAATAACTTTTTGGCTCCCTGACTCTTAACATATAAACCTCAATCTATAAAAATCTGAAAAATCATGGGAGGCTTGATTGACTTCTTGATAGTAGCATATAATAAATCCTTTGCATGCGTATTCATCAAATGTCAGGATGGAGCACAATGACAGTTATCTTCAACCTTTCTGATATGTTCTTATTATTTTGCCATTTGTTTCCTGTGCTGAATTTTAATCCACATTTTATATTTATATTTATATTTATTTATATTTATATTACCCTGGATGCTCTCTTCAGTGGGGTTATTGGAAGGCTTCAGTCAGTCCCTATGGAGCAGCAGGGGACCAAGCCTTAGGGTATTCCTATTAGCTCTGTGGCTCATAAAATCTTTCCTCCTCCTCTTCTGCAATGTTCTTTGGGCCATGGCAGGCCTGTTGGCAGTTTGATTTAGTTTTGGGTTCCTTGTGGCCTCTGGATTTCTGAGTTGATAGCGTTTGCTTGATCACTGTGTCTGCTACTATCACCCTGGAACTACATTTCAGGCTGGAAGTAAGAGTAATATTCATCATGTTGTTTTCTCTGCAATTTCTCTTGTGCCCAAACAGATGTGGTAGAGGTAGAATGTCTCATGGTGGGCAGTTGGCTATCTTATCAATGGATCTAGGATCTCATCCATTTTCTCTTCCATCTGTAAAATAAAACAGATTCGCCAACCAAACACAAGAGCAATTTGGATTAAAGGGTGTATGCCAAGGTGGATAGGAGATTTTTGGTGTTACAATCCACTCTTTCCTGACTATGGGATTCTGACTTGTTTTCTAGTACCAGGTATGAGTTCTTTGCCTTGGAGAGGGCCTAATGTCCAATCAGAGAACAGTTCGTTACCTGCAGAGGCTATATGCCAGCATTGCACAATCATGTATTTTTTGTCCAGCTGATTGATTTCGATGTGTGTAGGTTTCTCTGCTTATTCATGATGTTGGTGGCAATTGTCCTCTGGAAGCTCCAATAGTGCTCTCCAGAACTATGAGGGCTAGCCCAGAGGCAACTAGTTTTCCTTTTGTTCCCAGCATGGTATTCTGATCTCCTGGACCACAGCTTCAGCAATCTGGATTTACCTTTTAGCTCTGGCAGGTAATCAAGTGTTTTAGCAATGGCTTACATTATTTTGGGGATCTCATGGGTCTCCCTGGCCAAGAACTCACTGTTGGGGGTAACCCAGTTCTGGGCATTGCATTTACTGGTCAGAGTCCATGGTTGTAAGCTATGCTTTTTCAACCATTTGTCCAGGCTGCCCCCCCTCCCCCTCATTGGTGGGTATATCTTGTAGAATGCTAGTCAGAATGAGGGTTTCCATGGACCTGATTCTTCATGCTATCTTAATTTTTGTGTAATTCCCTGTCTACCTTCTCCATTCCTGCTCACCCTCCCAATTTCTACCCCTCTAATCCCCTTCCACTCCTGATATTCCCATCTAGAAATCCCTCATCTTAACCGACCACATTTTTTCTCTTTCCTGGTCTCAATCTGGTTTTAGGCCCATATTCCTGGTGTTAATTTCCATTTGCACTCATGTCCACTTAATCCCAGTTAGGAAACTCATATTAGAGAGTACATGGGATATTTGTCTTTCTATGTCTGCATGACCTTGCTTAGAATGAGTTTTTCCAACTCCATCCATTTTCCCTTAAATTTCATTACTTCATTTCCCTTACTGCTGAGTATAATTCCATGGTATGCATGTACCACATCTTCATTATCCATTCATCAGTTGATAGGCATCTGGACATTCCCTAGATATTGTGAATAGAACTGCAACAAACATGGTTGAGCAAGTATCTCTTCTGAAAAGAGTGGAGTCTTTAGGGTATATGACCAGGAGTGGTAAAGATGGGTCAAATGGTGGATCCATTTTCATCTGTTTCAGGAGTCTTTGTAGTGGTTGTACCAGTTTGCACTCCCACCAGCAGTGGGTAAAGGGTTCCACTTTCCCCATAGCCTTGCCAGAATTTGTTGTCATTTGACTTGCTGATGTATGCCAAACTGACTGGAGTGAGGTGAAACTTCAGAGTTGTTTTTATTTACATTTCTCTGTTAGCTAAAAATGTTGAGCATCTCCTTTATTATTAATTGTAATTTCTATTTCTTCCTGAGATCTACCTTGTAAGGCTTTCCTTGTATACCAAATATTCACTCCATTTGTGCTTAGAGTTTACTATGTGTTTAGCAAATATCTGTAGAACAAGCACACCTCAGTAGAACAAATACCAAATATAACAAATAACAAATATCTATTTTCCCATACCTTCCCTCAAAACATATTCTAGTTAATTCCCAGTCCCATTTGTGCCACAGGAAACCAATGATTTTTATCAGTAGAGATGATTTTTTTCCTACTAGAACTTCATATAAATAGAAACAAAGTATACACTCTCTTGTATCTAGCTTTTTTGTTCAGCATAATAGTTTTGTGATTCATTTTATATTATTAATTGGTTTCTTTTAATGATAGTGATATTGTATGGAGTTCAACATTGGAAATCATTTCATTGGCTTTTTTTGTAGTCATTTGAGATTTCTAGCTAATGAGTTAATAAAAGCTTAAATGTATTAAATTATTTTAATAACCAAAATATAAAGTACATATGGACAATGACAACATAAAACTTCTTATGCATGTCACATGAAAGTTTTGTAAGAAAATAGGAACATTAGATTAGTTTTTATGCTTGTTTTACTTATATTTTGTAATTTTATTGGTAAAATGAGTGGTGTTTAGTATTTTTATTTTTAATGTTCTAGTAATGTCAACTAATCTTTATGCACCATCTGCACAAAATACTTTCAGTATTTTTCATGGCTTCAAGAACTCATGTAGGCATAATTTCTAGAATAATAATTCCAGGATACATTTACTTTAAGGATAATTTCTGGAGCACACAAGGAAAACCACTATGTAATAATTGGGAATAATTCCAAAAACAATATAAAAACACATTACTTTCCTCCATATTTACAGGCACTAATAAAGTAAAGTATATTAAAACAAATCTTTGGGGACTTGAGCAATATTATGTGTCATATACTCAATGTTTGAATAAGTGTTTACAAATTTTTCTGCGGTGGGCTTTGATTTTTATTCTTGCACATTTGGAAACTTGGTTGATTGTGAATGTGTTTGCCAAGTTGGGAATTTGCTTAATGTTTAACAGGGAGGTTTTATTTCTGATGGCCTTCCTTTTGCCTTCCAGCACATTCAGTAATCCTCTGCTTCTCAACTACGTCACTTACAAACCTTCTAACCCTAGGGTTGACAAGACTTTATTTCTTTTTTACCCACCACATACAAGTGGCCTATTGGTATTTTAATGAGGTAGCACACTGAAGTACTTTTAAGGGAAAGAAGGCAAGTGCACTCTTTCATTGTACTCCATTTAAGATTTGATTTTTTTAATTCTAATTTCATATATTTTTTATTTATTGATACTTCTTTTTTATTAGTTATGGATATACTCAGTATATAAATAGCACATATTGGTATCATGGATTTAATTTATTTTTGAACGTGACTCAGCTTTGGAAAAATATATGCTCCAATTCATATATAAGGAATGATTACTGGAAAGTTCAATTGCAAACACAGTTATTTCTCTTTTAGCAAGGAAGTTGTTTTTTACCTCTTGGACTAGTTTATTTGAATGATTTTTTTTTTAACATTTTAAAAACTTTTCTTTATATTAGGGAGATATGTAGCTTCCTTTGAAATTAATCTTTCTTCAAACTTTGAATTATTTAAAATATTAGGCTTTAGTAAAGTATACAATTAGGTTTTCTATTATTTAAATTTTAAGTGCTTTGTCAAAAATACCATCTTTTTACTAGACATTTAGACATGCTCACAATTTTAAAGCTTGGATGTCTTATAATATAACAATTTTAGAAATAGTCTAACAAAATAAGATCATCTAAAACTACTTACAGGAGAAAATTTATTGAAACATTATCCAGACTATATAAAAAAGAAGCCTTAAAAATAGATGTGGGCACTATTTTTGTTAGGGTCCGAGAATCACTGAAGAAAGACCCTGGAGTCAAATAGTATGTAAAAACTAAGAGCATTTATTCTTCAGAATCAACCAGCATGTAGGGATCAACAATCCATACAAAATGGCGACCCCAGGAGGAGCTCAAAGGCTCCTTTTAAGTAAAGCTAAAGAAATTTGGCAGGGTTTTAGTCTTTTAACATGATTGGCTAACTGCACTTGTGTTTTTTTGTTGTTATTTTTTTATTTTTATTTATTTATTTATTTTTTATTTGTCTTCAGGTTTTGGCAACTGGGTCTAGGGGAATTCTAAGTGGTTGAGGTAATCACCTAATGTGATTGGTTAAGCAAGTGGCAGTTACATTTGTATACCTTTTGATTCGTTGGGGCAAAAGGGACAAGTTTGGTGACTTTACAGGAACTGAATCATCCTTTTTCTGGTCAGGATAGTCATTGATTAATGGCCCTTTGTTTCAGGTTTCCCAGGAATCTAGCCTGTCCCTCCAGGAAATTAAAATTTAGGTCTAACTAGAGTGGTGTCTTATTGAAGCCTGTCATGGCATCAGTTTTGTCCTTTCAATTTTATCTACCTTGTATTTCAGTGTATAGAGTGGGTCCTGGTATACAGTAGCAACTCAGTTATAGAAGTATAATTGACTTTCAGATATTAATCTCATGTTAATATCTGAATTAATATGATTCATTTATTTTTCTGTCAATAAATTTCTTTATCCTTTGTTTCATTAGTTCTCTATCTATCATAAGATAGACCACCATAATTTTAAAGAATATTCACTCAAATTATTGTATATTCTTTTAATAAGGTAAACAAACTACAGAAAAGTAGACTAGAAATATTAGTATCCATGTTCAACTGTTGAGTCTAAATGTTTCTCTGTGGTATATTTGTATTGCTGTGCATTTAGTCATAGAAAAAGAAATTTCAGTTTCATACAGATGGATTTTATTACCTTTTTGTCTGCATAACAACATTTCCACAGCATCAATTTCAATGGTTGCCTGATATTTTATGTGATGTTATTTATTTAATTATGCAATTATTAAGCTACTTAAGGATTTATTTATTACAAATTAGACTAAATATTCCATATATAACTTTGAAATAATATTGTGTGATATATCTTTAGAAGAAAATTATCATAAATGTGATTTTCATACAAAGAAGTGCTTCCATGGATTGTGACTGAGAGGGTAGCTCAGTGCTATGGAAAATTTAACAAGAATGAGTCCTTGGGTTTAATCAGTAGTCCACAATAAGGTCACATGAAATTCTGGGATTTGTTTATATATATTTGAGTTTTAATCAGTAGTATATGGAAATATAAACTTCTGCATACCTTACTTAATGCTATTATATTTCTCATATATTAAATAATTTTAGAAATGTTTTGTCCATTGTGGTAGTTTGACTATATGTCCCCCAATATATTCAGTGTTTTATTAGTTTGTAGTTTGCATCTGTAGCCACCTGGCTGAAGGCAGTGTCACTGGGCAGATCTTAAAGTGTGGTGGTGGGTTTGAGATTTCAATCTAAAGATATGCAAAGTGTGCCCAGCTGGAGTTCCTGAGGTGTGCTGTGCTGTGTGGCTTTTGGCTTGGGGCTTTTTTCTCTCTGTATTTGGTCCTATGAAAGCAGGCCAGCTTCTTCTGCCATTATGGAACTGCCCCTGGATCTATAAGCTTCAATAAATCCCTTTCTCCATAACTGTGCCTGGTCTGGAAGTTAATCTCAGCAAACCTGAAGCTGTCTGCTACAACCATTTATGATATCTTCTGAGTTACCAAAGATATTTCCTAGATTTTTTTTAATCCAATGGAAATGAAATGGAAAACCAGATAGGAAATTCTGATGTCTCTTTTTTGAAATGGCCAAAAGATTCATAATTTTAAGACACATTGATTGTTCTTATTTCACCCCAACTTGTTTTTTTCTTTTTGGTTCTTCGAGGTAGCATCTCTGGCCCAGGCTGACCTGGAATTAACTATTTAGTCTCAGAGTGGCCTTGAACTCATGGTGATCCTCTTACCTCTGTGTCCCAAGTGCTGGGATTAAAGCATGCACCACCATGCCTGGCTTCACCCCAACTTTTAGTGAGATCTTTCCAAACCTGACAAATAGGCTTACATGTATTTTAGTGAGTATTTTCATCAATGCAAAACTTACTATTCTCAGGGAAAATAATAATAATAATTAGCTATTTTAGATCATTAAATTTTTTTATTGTGAAAAACAACCCATTGTAAACTTTTATTGAAGGGTCCAAATTGTTTCTGGACCCTTACAACTTTATTTCCACTGTCTTTTTTTTTTTTTTTTTTTGTCATTTAAGGAGTATTTGCAGTTAAACATACTTATTTCTATCTCTATAGCTACATATTTCTTTACCTTTTTAAACTATATTTTATTTATTTATTTGACAGAGAGAAAGAGGAAGAGAGGTGTGGGACCCCCAATTGCGGGGACCTTCCACACTCAGGCTGGGATAGGCGACACCCCAAATCACCACCACGAGAAATGGTCTTGATGCAAATGGCAAGAGGACTTTATTCCAGCGCGCTGGGGCCCACAGTCATACAGCACATGGGTGAAGAGGATTGTGGGGACCCCGAATGCAGGGTTAAGGCAGTTTTTATAGGGTTTACAACAAAGCCCAAGCATTGTGAACCAATCATTTCAAAACATCAGAAGCCCGCGCAGTGCTGACCAACCCATTTGTAACACACCACAGCCTTTTAGACCAATTATTTCAAATTGTCCAAGCCCGCGCACTGTAGACCAGTCATTTTAAATTGCCTAAGCCTGCACTTTGTGGATCAATCATATTGTAACACATTAAGGTTCCTCTTCGCCACCTCAGAGGTCTGTAGCCTTAAGGGTGGGGTGACAAATTGTGGTCAGAGCTGGTCAGGTCGGGCTGGGCGTTCCCCTGAGCATTCTTTTTCCCTCATGTTGCAAGCAGCTATCTACAGAAGCCAAATAAGCAGTTATTCATCCTATTTCCTAGTATTTATTCGGCTAGGGTCATGTATCTATGAGCCTAGCCTATATTCTTTTTCCCAATTCTATATTGGGCTCTGAAACAGCAAGGAATGTGACCTTTTACCCACTTGCTGGCAGCAGGGCGAGTTCCCATTTTACTGGCAGGGCGGGCCTGGAATCTGAGGTATTCAGGGCTCCTAACTTCTGGGGTCTGAGAAGGGTCAGGCCATCCTTTCAGAGGGAAAGAGGGATGGAGAGAATAGGCACACCATGGCATCCAGCCACTACAGATGAATCCCAGATGCATGGGACCCCATGTGGGTCTTGGAGAATGGAAACTAGGGTCTTTTGGCTTTGCAGGAAAATGCCTTAACTGCTAAGCCATCTCTCCAGCCCTAGCTACCTATTTCTGCAAATGTTCTAGGATATTTGAAGACTGTAAGATTCCGTCAGTGGGCATTATCTGATAAGTCACAAATTCTCATTTGTTGTTTTTGTTTTGTGTTGTGAGATATTTTAGAAATTGAAAAAAATGTACAGTCTCTAATATGGATGCATTTAAATAAAAAAGTAGGGTTCTAAGTCAATAAATGTTTTAAAAAATAAGAATTCAAAGCCCTCTGGGACAACATAGCAAGATCTTGTCTGAAGAAAATGAATGAAGAAATAAATAAAACTGGGAAATCAGACTATATGTAATTCAGGGCAATAAGGCATTTCCTGCCCTGGTTATATGTACATATGTACAGGGATGTGGTCTGTGAGAGACAGAAGTATATAAGATTTGTATGCCTGCTTACAAATCAATCATATGCCAAAAAGTATAGGATATTTCATCTATTAAATAGATGCCAACTAGATACAGTTGTAATTTTCAAATTCCTATTCTTTTCTTAATGACATTTCATGTGACCATAGGAATATAGATGTGCTCAACTGAAGTATTTATTGGTTTTACTCATCACTAATTTATTGTTTTGTCATGTATAGATATTTAATCAAGAACATTATGTTTACATTTCAATATGAAAAGATGGGTAGAGTAAATTTCTATTTTTATTTCTGTGAGAGCAGGTCAAAGATTTTTTTTTTTTTTGTTTAAAGCAAAAAAATGGTCTGACTTCTAAATACAAAACTCATACATATTTATAAATGCTTAAATTCTAATTTTTTGGTTATAATACTGGATCCACCTAGGATTGGAACTTTAACAGCCTGTGGCTTTTTGACTTAGGCTGTATTGTAATTATTACCTTTTGACGAAGACATTTCTATACCTTCACAGAAACCACTTTTTCAAGGCTTATTAAAGTTAAAAATAGCCAACAAAAATAGCACAAGGTAAATGTGAATGTTGTTATCCAGCTGGAGCCCTATCACCCTTCCACCCATTGTTCATTTTACCTTTAACTGTCTGCAATAGGCAGGTGCTTCTCTTTCTCTTTTATATGTGAATGCTGAATATATTTTATACTACTTCTCACTTTGACAGTTCTTCTCATTACAATTTTTCTTTTCATATTTCCAGTTGATGGGAAGTCAATTTTTTCTGTATATGATAGATTCCATCATTTGCTCAGTAATGTATCTCTTGGCAGTGAATATATTACAGGAGCACATCCCAGTGGTTTGAACAGAAAGAACTCAAGTTCTAATCTAGACCTAGTCCCCCAGTGTATCTCTCTATTTCTCAAAGGGACACTTTACTCATGAAAATCACATATTCCCAAATGGTCTTATTTCATTTCTCCCATCTCACACCATAATAGGACAGTAAAAATGAATGCCATTTCTTCCAAGCTTTCAAATGTGGATTATTTGTGAAAAGTTTTCAATTTAATGATAGGCATATAATGTTGATGCCTTATTTATTAACCCTTCTAGAACTGAGTGGAAAAGGTAGACACCAAGTATCATTTAAAGATCAGGGTGTGTTTGGGCATTATTTATTTTTATTGGCTCCTTGAATAATGCTATGGCAAAGATAGAGAACAGAATGTATTTGCAATAAGCCATAAGAGGTTGGATGTGTGAATTTTAGATCATAGAACTTGCATTATGCATTTTTTGCTCGTATAGTAACTCCAGTCACTTGCTCAGAAAGGACATTTTGCCATCACACATTACACACATTGTTTCTAAATGCCTTAACTTTTCTTTCCCAAAAGTTGCTAGACATTTTAAGTGTCCATTATTTTTTCATTTTTTTAGGCCTCTATAAAGCATCTTTCTACATGATTATGTAGAAATAGTAATCATGTCAGAATACTTCTGAAGAAAGGTAGTCCTGAAAAAGTTGCAGTCTGAGTAATATTCCATTGGTTTTGTCTCATCATTCTTATGCATATTTGGCAATATAGTCTGGTTTCAGAATCTTGGAAATGCCATGTTACTTTTTTTAATTCCATGCTATGTATTGAAGCAGCTGATACCCTTCCTGGTTAATAACAATGAGTAATTCGTTTTTGTCCGTAAATGATATTTCTTTCAGATAGTAACTAAATTTTCTTTGAATTCCTCCCCCAAATTGAGCATACCTTAAAGATAAATCTTATGTTATTTCAACACATTTTAATACATTTTTATATGCCTAATAAACTATGAACACTCAACCCTGAATACCATTCATTTATTTTTAGTCTACTGACAGAGTTGAGAAACTATCACCACTAATTGCTTTTTGAACTTCTCATCACCCCAATATGAAACTTGATTTCCTTTGGCAAATGATTACCATTCTCTCCTTCTCTCAGTCTCTGGGAAACCAAAAATATGGTTCTCTTTGTATAGGTTAGACACTACCTATAAATAAATCATGCAAAATGTGGTAATTCTAAGTGGATTCTTTCATTTAGTATACTGTGTTTTCAATGTTCATCCATGTTTTAATGTTTGTCAGTAATTCACAGCTTTTTATGGTTTAATAATATTCTTTAGTATTAACATATCACATTTAGTTTATCTGTTCCATATTAATTAGATATTTAAGTTATTTCTATATTTTCTACTAAGGATAATACTATTCTGGACAATTGCATACATACTTTTCTGTGGATATATGTTTCTGTCTCTTTTGGATTAATATAGGAAATAGAATTGTAGAACTGCTAGGTCATATAATACCCTTGTTTTGAGAAATTGTGTAACATTTTTTTCTAAGTATTTGCATCATTTTGTAATTTCACTATAATAGGAGAAGAATTTCTTTGCATCCTGACCAGTAGTTGTTTTTGTCTACCTTTTTAATTTTAGAAACAGCAATGATTAACAGTATTGAGGATCTATTCAACTTTAATGGAGACTTGTACACAATGTATAAATTGGGTTGTAAGAGTTCTTCTCATACTGTGGACTTAAATTACTCACTTTCTATGATTTTCAAGTATTTTCTCTCATCCTGTAGATGTTTTATTTCATTTTCTTGATAATATCCTATAGAGTACAAAGTTTAATTTTAATTTTTTTTGTTTATTTATATTTATTTATATGAAAGCAACAGAAAGACACAGACAGCATGGGCATGACAGGACCTCCAGCCACTGCAAATGAACTCCAGATATATGTGCCACCTTGTGCATCTGGCTTACGTGGGTACTGGGGAAATGAGCTTTGAACCAGGGTCCTTAGGCTTCACAGACAAGTGCTTAACCACTAAGCCATCTCTCCAGGCCCCAAAGTTTAAACTCTTTGATGGAGTCCAAGTAATTTCTATTTGATTTTGTCTATTGGGCTTTGAGTTTTGTTTCTACAAACCCTTTGATTAATATATAGTCACAAATATTTGCATTGATGATTTCTTGTAAAGATTTTACAGAGTGTTCTTACATGTAACCCATGATTCATTTTGAGTTAATTTTGTCATGCAGTATGAGATATTCTTCTGAATATAAGTATGCTATGATTGAACCCTTCTTGCTAAAAAGTCTATTCCATCCAAATTTCACCAGCTTGCATTCATGTTGACAAACAAATGACTACAGACTTGTTTCTTACTCTTACTGTTTTTTTGTGCCTACATGTCTGCCTGATGCTGGCACTACCCCGTTGTGAGTATTGTAACATTGTAACAAATTCTAAAGAAAAGTACAAATCCTCTAACTTTGCTCATTTACTTTTAGAAATTGCTTTGCATATACTATATTCAAGAGCTTCTTATAGATGTGGTGAATGCTAGTTCTTTAGTAGCACTGATTGGGTATCATTGTAGGTTGTAGCTTTATTTACCTTTTAGTTATGTTTTTCATACTATAAAAGTGCAGGCAATTTTACTTGTAAGAATATGAGAAACTCATCAACTTTTTCATAGCACAGGCAGATTAATTGTTGAAGTGGTATGCCATGATGAAGCATATTGTTGGATTTTTATTGTTTACATTTCTCAAGCTTGATTTGAATATTGAGTTTCCTGAGAGCTGTAGTCAAAAGCAACTTTTTAAGATCCCCTATAATAATGACTTAGGCATTTCTAACCCAGTAGAGATAAAAAGGTAAGAACAGAAACCAAGTGGTTACATTTTTCTTATGGTTCAAGTTTTCAGTGATGGTGTAAACAGACTAATGACACACATACACATACACACATCTTTCTGCATGGGATATTATTATTATGAATGATAAAATAATTATTTCATTTTGTTTTTAAATTATGAAATATTATTTTTAAAAGTTCATCTGAAATTGATATTTGTATTTATTCTAAAAGTGTTGGGCATATCCTGGTGTGTTGTTTTAATTAGATGACATGTAAGATGCAGAGTTGAAAAACATTTTCTGCAGATTAAAGAGAACACCTAACAAATATTGAACATTTTCTATTCCTTATAGGAAAAATCCTGAGTCTCTGTAACCATGTGATATTTTACAATTTTTGATTACTATTTTCTACTATTCGTGCTGATAAAATGTCAAGGGCTAAGATAAGCATCCCTTAAAAATTATATGTGGATATATTCGGGACTTATATTTGGTGTTATGATTGCTCCTAAAGAACTTTTCCTATCTTTACCAACTCAGAATTGATTTTCTAAATGAAATGCATCTTAGAATAAAATGTTTAGTAAATACTTTTAATAACACTTTATGGAGCTATTTTGGGATAGGCAGACCTCTAACACTTGTTTGCCCTTGAGATTTAGAAGAAATCATATTTCTAGTGCTTAAAATACAGAATAATTTAACTGAGTTCAAGTTAGCTATAAACAAATGGATTAACAAACATCTTATTAAAAATTTAATTTACATTTCACCTATCACATTTATTAGAATCACCTGTTTTTTCAGACTGGAAAAATTATTAATTTCCCAACATAACTTTGAATACCATTAATTTCAAACATTTTTGTTGTTGTTTTTCATAGTTACTGCAATTATGTACTCTTTGCAGCATGGAAATTTAGGATGAACAACATAATTTTTTCTGTTAAAGACCATTTAATTATCTAACATGCTAAAAATATTTATGCTGGTATGGCTTGTATATTTTCCTTCAATAACAAAAAATGTTTAATTAACAAAATTTAAGGCCTTTATCTCTGATTATTATTTGAAGATTAAACATCTCTTGAGTCCACATTTTTTTGTTTGTTTGTTTTTTGTTTTCGAGGTAGGGTCTCACTCTGGTCCAGGCTGACCTGGAATTAACTATGTAGTTTCAGGGTGGCCTTGAACTCATGACGATCCTATCCTCCTACCTCTGCCTTCCAAGTGCTGGGATTAAAGGTGTGTACCACCACACCCAGCTCAAGTCCACAATTTAAAAAAATATTTTTACTTGGTTTTGAGACGTGATTTCATGCTGCTCAGTCTGGTCTTAAACTTACTATGTAGCTAAGAATATATTTTAACTCCTAATCCTTCAGCCTCTACCTCTCAAGTTTGGGATTGGAGGTGTCTGCTACCATGCCTGGGTTTATGATCATAGTATTTAAAGATTTATATATTTTTGGTATGTGTCTATAAAGTATGTGCTTTTTCTGATATACTGAGTATAGTGTATGGACATGTCTGTGTGTGTGTGTGTGTGTGTGTGTGTGTGTACATGTGTTTGTGTGTGTGTGTTTATATGTAGATGTGCATGCGTTGTTCAGATGACAGAAGAGAACACTGGGTATCCTCTTCTTTTGGCAGTCTATTTCCTGGAAGCTGTATCTCTAACTGAACCCACAGCTGTCATTTTGCCATTTTTTTCAGTCCATAAATTCCAGCTATTCTCCAGTCTCTTCCCTACAGTAGGTCTGGGATGATAGATGTGTGTGGCCATGTCCAGCTGTTTATAGACATTCTGGAGATTCTAACACAGGTGGATGCAGACCCTCTCATGTCCTCATGCTTGTGCAGTAAGCACTCTTATCTCCTAAGCCATTTTCTTAGCCCCCAAAGTTATACTTTCATTGGTAAAGTCCATTGTCGCAAAAATTATAATATAACCAATAAAAATTATTTTTGCTGCATGTGATGGTGCATGCCTTTAATCCTAGCACTGGGTAAGTTGAGGTAGGAGGATCACTGTGAGTTCAAGGCCAGCCAGAAACTCCATAGCAAATTCTAGATCAGTCTGGGCTATTATGAGTTGTTACCTAAAAAAAACAAAACGAAACAAAAAACCCAAAATTATTCATTATATATAGATGTGATATAGTACCCCCAAACACAGGACAAATGAAGATGATGCTGAAATCACAAATATTAAGGAGAGCTGATAAGAGACACGTGCAAATATTCTGTATATTCAAATCCTTTTATTCACAGCCTTACCCCAAAAGCATATGATTTGATTACTTGAGTTAATGTTAAAGACTGACTTCAAATATGGTGCTTAAACTCTGATGGTTCTTATGAAATAACTTTGATCCATTTTCATAATGCCAATCTAAAAACTTAAAGATAGAACTTTAATCGCCTTATAGATTTCTGCACAAGAAGAAAATATATATATTTAGAGTCTATATCTCATTTTCAGAATTAGTATCCTGTCAAGATATTTTTTTTCAGATTATATCATTAAAATAGCAAAAAGTAACATTTTCTTAAAATGAGACAAGTGATCTAATTTTAATGACAGCTACTGTTAATGTCAGGCACCCAGATATAGTTTATAATGCTTAGTAATTACAGCAATCTTTCTGCTCTTTTACTAATTATTTCAAGAGAAAGGAGTAAAAGCCTTAAGAATGGGCACAAAAGGCAGCTATATTGAATCTTTTTTGTAAAGCAAATAGCTTTCAAATCATTCCATTAGCTGTCATCAGAGTACAAAAAGAATTAATCAAAAATGACATCAATTTCAAGGGCCTGCCAAAACCTCATGAGAAAAACAATCCTATCATAAAAAAGACAGAAATTGAAGGCACTGTCCTTGATTCCATAAAGGGATTTTACTCGTTCCTCTGCATATGCATAAACTGTAAAGGGTTATATATAAGATATATGCTTATACTCTCACACACATTAGAAGAAATAATATGTCTTATGCACTGGATGATTCATGCACTCATTCATATTTTGTGCTTACCTGAATTAGTCTTTGTTTTGAAGGAATGTTTCATTGAAATACTTTCTTGGTTTTGTTATTCTCTATAACATTGTATAGAATTGTGAAACATCACACCACATAGTAAAGCATATATTACTTGAAAACTAAAAGGAAGATGAGTCAGAAAGGACACAGAGATGTATTTCTATTGAGTCTCAATGTGTCTCAGAAATTCTAAGTTGATATGATTGATTGTAAAGTTTCCTTAAGTACCTGAAGGAGTGTTTGTAATGAAGACAGAGAAAAAGAATGATGGCACGTTTCTTGAGTTGGTTTACCATAGTTTAGTTTTCTTAAGTGTTTCAGAGAGAATTGGTACTATATGTGTGTGTGTGTGTGTGTGTGTGTGTGTGTGTGTGTGTATGTCTGCACGTGTATTTAGATTTTCTGAATAAGAAACACATCAGATGTATGTATATATATTTATATATATATATAATATTTAGCATAATCTACTCTGAGCAATGATCATCAGTTGCAACATAGAACTTGATCTTGATTCTTACCCTATGGAGGTAGAAACAAGAATACAGACTGATTAATCCTGAAATTGGGTTCAAATCTTTGTATCTGTGATTTTCTTTAATAGAATTTTTAGGATGATAGCTACCATTTTAGGTACCAATTTCTGTCAAGTGGTGTTTAAGTATATCTAATATATGCACTCTATCCATCTTTTAAGAATCATGAAGGGAAAACAGGCATCCTTTCCACTTTCAGAGGATGGAAACTTCAGTTGCAGAGAACATGTAGCTGGTCTATAGGCACACAGCTTGAAGTGGTGGAACAGTAATGGACATTGAAAATTTCCTTGCATGCTATGCTTCCATAGCTCCCATTCAACATGATAAAGTAGCAAGACATCTTTTCAAATTGGTTCTTTAATCAAAGAAATCTATTGTCATTCTAGAGAAATATCTTTACTATCAGGTTTACAGTCAATTCTCACAGAATCAGAATGGTATGAGTCAGCACACCATGCTTGTCTGTTGAATATGATCAACCCACTTTTTTAGAAAATGACACTACATATTGTGGTATGGACATTGAACAGTTATGATGTGAAGAGGTTTTCCCTAAATAAAAGGTAATACAAAAACAATTATAGTTTTTTCTTGATAATTTGACTCAACAAAATCAATGAAAATTCTTAGACTTTGTTCTGATTGAAAATTAACAAGTGAGTCTGTTGTAGTTCCATATAGGCTGGTGGAAGACACAAGACACCCGACTCAGGCACAAAGAACTTTGTTTCTCATGGAACAACACTAGAATGGTCATATGCACATGTTTCCCTTGTCTCCAGTTTACTTTGGGGTGGGGTAATGTAAATGGCCTCAGAGAGAGTTTAGGGAACACAGAATTCACCTCTATAGAGTGAATATCTTCTTTCTTTTTTAAAAAGATTTTTAAAACTTTTATTTATTAATTTATTAGGGGGGGCAGGAAATGGGCATGCCAGGGCCTCTAGCCACTGCAAAAGAACAACAGATGCATGTGCCACCGTATGCATCTGGCTTACATGGGACCCTGGAGAAAGACCTGGGTATTTAGGTGTCACAGGCATGTGTCTTAACCACTAAGCTATCTTTCCAGCCCAATATCTGCTTTCTTTTATATTTGGCTATATTGAGAAGGAAGGACTCATTCTTATTTTCTCTCTTATAAACTTGAAAACTTGTCTTGCTTTGGAGGGATATATTGCCCCTTTTAAAGCTTTTTGGCATAGTGCCTAATTGGGGCACTACCATGAAATTATAGAAAGACTTTGGGCTTCACTTGCCCAAAAATGGACTAGCTACTTCTTGGAGCAGAGACTAAAAGAAGAAGATCTAACGTTTAGACTTGTATAAACCAAGGGAGGACCTACTACTTCTTGTTTCACCATGGTCTTACTGTTTCCATGGCTATAGCTTCTTCTCATAGGCACTCATTGGATTTAAAAAAAAAAAAATTGTGCATCATCATTATTATTTATTTAATTTATTTATTTGAGAGGAACAAACAGAGAAAATGGCAGATAGACACAGAATGGGCACGCCAGGGCTTCCAGCCACTGCAAACAAATTCCAGATGCATGTGCTCCCTTATGCAACTGGCCTAAGTGGGTCCTGGGGAATCAAGCCTCAAACTGAGATCCTTTGGCTTCACAAGCAAGTGCTCAACTGCTAAACCATCTCTCCAGGTCCCCAGATACTGGATTTTTAATTGAACCTCAAAAAACAAAAAAACAAAACAAAACAAAACAAAACAGAGAAGAATTAGTATTACATGGGCAAAGGACATACCACACGTGAAGGCTAAGGAACTATTGACTCCAAGTAATTTTTTTTTTTTTTAATCAATATATATTTTTTATTTATATTATTCTGATTTTACATTCATAGTATTGGTTCCATTGTCCTCCTCCCTTTCCTCCCACTTTCAAAGGGGCCCTCATCAATGGGGAATGTTTATCATGCATTGTGAGTTTGCTCAAGAGTTCTGGTGGATAGGCCCCAGTCTCTGTGCATAATGCCCCAACTTGTGACTCTAACAATCTTTCCGCCCCCTCTTCCGTGAGTTTTCCTGAGCCACATTGGGGTCATTTTAGTTCTGCTTCCTTGATGAGGTTTTGGGAGCCTCTGTGTCTCTGGATATCTGGCTTATGACTGGTATTGGATGTTCTCTGTTTTTATCTCCTTCAGCCTTTTTCTGGTGTTGTGATCGCCTTGAGCGCTGTATTCTTGCCCTTCCCCTGCGTTGTTCTATGGTTTCAGCTGGTGAGGTGTGGTTAGCTGATCCTCCCTTCAGGTTCATTGTCCACCTGAAAAGAGATAAGCAAATTCTCCAACGGAGAGAGAAGTTAGTACTAGATAGAAGGGATAACCGTATATGTTTTGGAGGGAACTTTATATGAATTGGCTCTCTTCTAGCCCACATTTGGTGGTCTCTAGATCTTGGAGACTGAGCTCATTTTTTGTACATGGCTTTGACTTATTTCCCAGTTCCAGCAATGAGTTCCATTCCACTGAATGGATTTATTAGCCAAATCAAGAGCAGTTGGTAACCCACCATGGCTGTTTGCCACTACTGCACTTGTATGAGCATTATGTCAGATTGTTTCCTGCTGGGAATCTTAGACTGCAAGTTGTTTGGACCAATGTCAGACATTTTCCCCCAGTTGCTCATATAGCACCCTCTGGTACTAGACTAGCTAACTGTCTGGGGACTGACCTTCTTCCAGATTCTGGCCAGGTCTCTCTGTGTTTGGTCTCACACACATATGCTGTCTTCGACAGTAGGGTCTTACCATTAACCTTTGGTGGGTCACCAAGTACTCTGACAGAAGTCTGTCTTTTTTGGGAAACCTTGTAGGTGTTTCAGATCAACAGCTCAATGTGGAAGTTAACCCCTTGCTGGCACTGGGAGTTATAAGTCTGCACCTAGGAAGGTGAGGGAGGAAAAAGATATATAATGTAAAAGAGAAAGTGAGTATAGAGGAGAGGGAGAGAGAGAGGGGGGGGAGGGAGAGAGAGAGAAGAGAAAGAGAAGTAGGACAAGATTAAAGTTGGCCTTCGTCATGTTCTCTCCAGGTTCCTGTGGTTCGAGTATTCCCTCTGTAGGCCTGCTGAAGGATCACTGTTTTAGCCTGTTGTTCAGAGTAAAGGGTTTTGTATTATTTTTCCCTTTCAACATTTGTTAAAGGAAGGAATTTAGGAGTATGACCTGTTTCACTCTGCTGATCCAGAACCCACATACATGTTCTGTTCACAAATGCAGTCACACTAAGTAGAACTGCCTGTAACGGTTCTGGGGAGTTCTGTGGGCAATTCACTACATGGAGCATGTGTTTTCTTCAATACTGCCAGCATATTTCACTCATATACATATTGCTGTGAGTCAGGAGTACAAGCAGGTTGCTGAAGAAGCAAGGCAAGGAGAACAACCTACAATCAGTCAGCATCTCTTAACATTCCCTATCAATAGCGGTCATTAATTCTGTTCAAGCTGAAGGTCCATCAAACATCATTTTAACCCAGGCTGATTACATGGTTGTAAGATTAACTTCAGGGCAAGTTATAAGTGAGGAATTCAGCCAAAAAAGTATCTAACAGCATATACTCAGAAAAGTTATTTGTAAGGTCAATTAGAAATGTTCCTACAGCTTGTTCCCATAGTTTATTCCCATATTTAATATAGTTCATTCCCATGTTTTTTCTTATAGATAATTCCTACACTATACAAATATCCTTCCAAAGATTACTATAAAAATGAAAGGTAATCCCTTGAGCAAAAGGGAAATCAATGCCCTACCTTAAAAGACATGCAGAAATGGGAGAAACCCATGGAGAATTATCTCCAAACATGGTTGTAAAAGTTATCTTTCTTTGTAGTTGAACATTTTGCTGGAACATTTTTTTTTCAATTTTACTTACTTGGTATATACTACACCACTTACTCAGCACCCTTATTTAAAAATCATTTAGAAACTCTGTTAAAACTTGCTGCTTCTCTGTTGGGATGCTGTAGAAGCCTATAGGGTTTATTATTCACTCTGCTCCTGGCCAGACTCTTAGGCTCACTTGAGGTTCTTAAAACCTTTTGTCTTCCTTGAAGGATGCTCTAGGGACTCTGGCTCCTTTCTTCCTACTCAGTACCTGTGCCCTCAGTCATTACATCATCTTCTTCTCATCTTTCTATATTCAAGACAGATGGCTAGATGCCAGGCATCTCCCTAAATGTGGTCATCCTAGAAACTCTGACGAATATACAGAGATGCTTTTGTGTTGAACCATTTTATTCACAATCACAATGGGGAAAACGACTGGCCTTAACTAAGAATTTCAGGTGAAGAAACGACAAAATTGCACATCCATACCTGACAATGCTTTCAATGTGTTTGAGTTCTTCCAGCAATCCCCATTTAAGGTGGACAAAAATATCAAGCTATAGTGCTCAGCCTGTCAACTTGTTCCCAGTTCCCTTCTATCTCCTTATCACTTATTGCATGTAAGTCCATTGTGTTTTATATGCTTTTTCTGCTTGACTATGTCCCTGTGTTTATGAATTTCTCTCTCAATCGGAGGTATTTCCCTTGGTTGTCCATTTTGTTTTCCTTTTCAGGAGTATTGAGAAGGGTTTTGAACTCATGTCTGACTACAAAAGTACCTAGTGATATTTCAAGTATATCTCTATACTGTAATTATACATTTTAAAGTATTATGTTTTATTTATTTATTTTTATTGACAACTTCTTTAATTGTAGACAATATCCCATGGTACTTCCCTCCCTCCCCCCACTTTCCCCTTTGAAACTTCACTCTCCATCATATCCCCTCCCACTCTCAATCAGTCTCTCCTTTCAGTTTGAGGTCATGATCTTTTCTTCCTAGTATGATGGTCTTGTGTAGTTAGTGTCAGGCACTGTGAGGTCATGTATATCCATGCCATTTTGTGCCTGGAGGAGCACATTGTAAGGAATCCTACTCTTCCTTTGGCTCTTACATTCTTTCTGCCCCCTCTTCCACAATGGACCCTGAGCCTTGGAAGGTAGGTTTGAGATGTTTCAGTGCTGAGCACTCCTCTGTTCCTTCTTCTCAGCACCATGGTGCCTTCCCAGTCATCCCAAGGTCACCACCATCAGAAAAGAGAAGCATCTCTAACCAAAAGTGAGAGTAGCAATAATATTTGGGTGTGGACATTAAGAAAAGTGCTTACTGGGCAGTTTGGTGAGCACAGTATATACATTTAGCATGACACAAGCAGATGTTACACCCCTAGGGCTCATGACTACCCCTGTTGTAGGTTTTCAGTATCAGGGATATATTCCCTCCCATGCAGTGGGCCTCCAGTCCAAGTAGAGAGCGGTTGGTTTCCCCTATAACAGACATGCCACTATTGCACCCCTTGGCTCATTTGGCATGGCTGGCCAAATTTAAAGCTTACAGTGTTCACTGTTGAGTACCTTCACTGGTGTTTTGTCTCTCCTATTGAACTGCATGCAGCGTGGCTTTGTCCAACTTTCTGTCAGCTGGTCTCCATGGAGGAGGCTTTCAGCTAAGCTCCAGCAAGATTTCTCGTGATCTTGCCGCCCAAGTATGTGGAGTCTTCATCAATAGGGTCTTACCATCTATTCTTGGTGGGAAACCAAGGACCTCGGAAATGGCTTATAATATTTTGGGGGTATCTGTGACCTCCCTGGCCAATAATTCACTGGAAGGTATCCCATCCCTGGCACTGAAAATTTTCTAGTAACAATCGATGGCTTCTGAGTGTTTGATTGTCCAGAAAAGTAGGTTTCCATATGACTTATTTATATCCTCTTAGATTTTGATTAGTCCTCCCTCCACCTTTCCTTTACTCAATCTCTTCCCCTGACTTCACTTAAGCCTTTTCACCCCCAATAATCTGTTCTTCTCTTTGCATATATACAGTACCATCTTGTTAAGGTACCTGTCCCTCCCTTTCTATTCCTTTTATATCCCCATTCTAGCTTCCTGGCTTCTGCTACTGAGTTTTATTTTTACTAGAATAGAATTCAAATCACTTGTAGCTAGGATTCACATAATGAGAGAGAAAATGTGACAGTTGGCTTTCTGGGCCTGGGTTACTTCACTAAGTATAATCCTTTCCAGATCCAGCCATTTTCCACCAAATTTTATAACTTCATTTTTCTTTACCGCTGAGTAGAACTCCATTGTGTAAATGTGCCACATCTTCATTATCCACTCATCAGTTGAGGGACATCTAGGCTGGTTCCATTTCCTACTATTGTGAATAGAGTGGCAATTAACATGGTCGAACAAGTATCTCTAAGGTAGTGACACGAGTCCTTAGGATATATGCTGAGGAGTGGGTCATATGGTAGATCTATATTTAACTGTCTCAGGAACTTCCACACTGATTTCCACAATGGCTGGACTGGATTGCATTCCCACCAACAATGTACAAGGATTCCTCTTTTTTCACATCCTCGACAGCATTTATAGTCATTAGTTTTCATGATGGTAGCCAATCTGACAGGAGTGAGATGGAATCTCAACATAGTTTTAATCTGCATTTCCCTGATGACTAGGGATATACAACATTTTTTTTTAGATGTTTATATCCCATCTGTATTTCTTCTTCTGAGAACTCTCTATTTAGTTCTATAGCCTGTTTTTTAATTGGGTTGTTTGATTTATTGTTATTTAATTTTTTGAGTTCTTTGTATATCCTAGATATTAACCCTCTGTCAGATGTATAGCTGTAAAGATTTTCTCCCATTCTGTAGGTTGTGTCTTTGCTCTACTCACAGTGTCCTTAGCTGTACAAAAGCTTTGTAATCTCATGAGGTCCCAGTGGTTGAGCTGTGGTTTTATTTCCTGAGCAATTGGGGTTATATTCAGAAAGTCTTTGCCAAGACCAATATGTTGAAGGGTTTTCCCTACTTTTTCCTCTAGCAGTTTCAGAGTTTCAGGTCTGATATTAAGGTCTTTGATGCATTTGGACTTGATTTTCATGTGTGGAGAGAGATAAGAATCTATTTTCATCCTTCTACAGATACATATCCAGTTTTCCTATCACTATTTGCTGAAGAGACTGTTTTTTTTTTTTTTTTTTTCTCCAATGAGTATTATTGGCATTTTTATCAAAGATCAGGTGGATATAGCTACCTGGACTTACATCAGTGTCCTCTATCCTGTTCCATTCATCTACATGTCTGTTTTTGTGCCAGTACCATGCTGTTTTTGTTACTGTGGCTCTGTAATATAGGTTAAAGTCAGGTATACCGCCAGCTTTATTTTTGTTGCTCAAAATTGTTTTAGATATCCAAGGTATTTTGTACTTCCAAATGAATTTTTGGATTTTTTTTTCTATTTCCATGAAGAATGCCATTGGAATTTTGATGGGGATTGCATTAAATGTGTAGACTGCTTTTGGTAGGATTGCCATTTTCACAATATTGATTCTTCAAATCCAAGAACAGGGGATGTTTTTCCATTTCCTACTGTCTTCTGCAATTTCTTCTTTTAGTGTTTTTTCTCATTGTAGAGATCCTTCACTTCCTTGGTTAGGTTTATCCCAAGATTCATTGGTTCTTTCTTTCTTTCTTTCTTTCTTTCTTTCTTTCTTTCTTTCTTTCTTTCTTTCTTTCTTTCTGTCTGATGCAATTGGAATGGGAGTGTTCTCTGATTTCATCCTCTGTGTGTTTGTTGTTAGCATATAGGCTCCTGATTTCTGTGTGTTTATTTTGTATCCTGCTACATGGCTATAAGTGTTTATCAGCTCTAACAGTTTTCTGGTAGAGTTTTAGGGTCCTTTATGTATAAAATCATATCATCTGCAAATAATCATAACATGATCTCTTCCTTTCCAATTTGTATCCCTTTTATGTGTGTCATTTTCCTTATTGCTATGGCTAATCTTCCAGTACTATATTAAAGTGGGGACAGTGGACACCCTTGTCTTGTGCCTGATTTTAATAGAAAAGTTTCACGTATATCTTTAGTATTTAGTATTATGTTGACTGTGGGTTTGTTTAAAAATAGCCTTTATTATGTTGAGATATGTTCCTTCTATTCCCAGTCTCTGTAGGACTTTTATCATGAAGGGATGTTGGATTTTTGTCAAATGCTTTTTCTGCATCTAATGAGATGATCATGTGATTTTTGTCCTTCGGTCCATTTATATAATGTATTACATTTATTGATTTGCATATGTTGAACCATCCCTGCATCTCTGGGATAAAGCCTACTTGGTCAGGGTGAATGATCTTTCAGATATATTATTTTATTCTGTTTGCCAATATTTTGTTGAGAATTTTTGCATCTATGTTCATGTGGGAGATTGGTCTGTAATTTTCCTTTTTTGTTCTTTCTTTGTCTGGTTTTGGGATCAAGGTGATGCTGGCTTCATAGAAGGAGTTTGGTAGGATTCCTTCCTACCAAAGTTTAGGAAGAATTGGTGTTAGTTCTTCCATGAAGGTCCAGTAAAATTCAGCAGTGAATCCATCTGGGCGTGGACATTTTTTAGTTGGGAGATTTTTATAACTGCTTGGATCTCCATACTTGTTATAGGTCTATTGACGTGGTTAATCTCATCTTTAATTTAGGTAGGTCATATAAATCAAAGAAATCACCCATTTCTTTCAGATTTTCAAATTGAGTGGACTATATGTTCTTATAGTATGCCCCTATGATTTTTTTAAAATTTCTCTGGTATCTGTTGTAATGGTGCCTTTTTCATCTCCGATTTTATTAATTTGTGTCTCTTCTCTTTTTTGGTCAGATTTTCTAAGGATTTATCAATCTTGTTTATCCTTTCAAAGAACCAACTCTTTGTTTCATTGATTCTTTGGATTGTTTTTTATGTTTCTATGTCATTACTTTCTGCCCTAATCTTTATTATTTCTGGCCATGTAATAATTTTTGGTTTGCCTTGTTCTTCTCTTTTCCAAGGCCTTAAGGTGGAGCATTAAATTGTTTACCTGGGACCTTTCTAATTTCTTAACATAGACACTTAAAGCTATAAAATTCCTTCTCAGGACTGCCTTCATTGTGTCCCAAAGGTTTAGGTATGTTGTGTTCTCATTATCATTTGACTCTATGAATTTTTTGATTTATATCTTGATTTCTTCATTGACCCATTCATCATTTAATAGTGTATTGTTTAGTTTCCATGATTTTGGGTATGCTCTATAGCTTTTCTTGTTATTGATTTGTACTTTGATCCCATTGTGATCAGATAGAGTGCAAAAAATTATTTCAATTTTCCTATATTTGTTAATATTTGCTATGTGTCCTAATATATGGTCTATTTTAGAGAATGTTCCATGTACTGCTGAAAAGAATGTGTATTCTTCAGCATTATTTTTGAAATGTCCTGTATACATATGTTAGGTCCATTTGTTCTATGACTTTATTTAATCCAGAAGCATTTCTGTTTATTTTTTTTTCTGGGATGAACTGTCAATTGGTGAGAGTGGGGGTTTTGAAGTCACCCACTTCAAGTGTGTTTGGTGTTATCTGTGACCTTAGTTCTAATAGCGTTTGTTTGAAGAAATCGGAGTGTTCCTTTAATCAATATAAAGTGACCTTCCTTACTAATGTTGGTCTGAAGTCTACCCTGTCAGATATTAGGATAGAGACCCCTGCTTGTTTTCTAGGCCCATTTGCTTGAAACAACATTTTCCAAACTTTCACCCAAAGATAGTGTCCATCCTTTGTAGAAAGGTGAGTTTCTTGCAGGCAACAAATTGAAGGATCCTGCTTTTTAACCCAGTCTGCAAACCTATTTCTTTTGGTTGGGACACTCAGGCCATTGATATTAAGAGTTATTATTGGGGGCTGGAGAGATGGCTTAGTGGTTAAGCACTTGCCTGTGAAGCCTAAGGACCCTGGTTCGAGGCTCGATTCCCCAGTACCCACATAAGCCAGATGCACAAGTGGGCACATGCATCTGGTGTTCGATTTGCAGTGGCTGGAGGCCCTGGCACACCCATTCTCTCTCTCTCTCTCTCTCTACTTGCCCATTTCTGTATCTCTCTCTCTCTCTCTCTCTCTCAAATACATAAATAAATGAAATATTAAAAAAATAGTAAAAGAGTTATTATTGAAAGGTGTGTATTTATTTTTGCCATTTTTCATGTTTTGTATTTCTTCCAGTTTTAACTTTGCTCTCTTGTATTAACTAGTATTGGAGTATGGTTTCTTTTTTCCAGGTTCCTTTTATGTGTGCTTTTCTTTCTCTTCAGCATGGCAGATCCTTTCAAGTATTTTCTGTAGAGCTGATTTTGTCTTCAAATATTCTTTTAGCCTGCTTTTCTTGTGATGTCCTTATTTCTCCATCTATTTGAATGGATAGTTTTGCAGGATAAAGTAACCTTGGTTGACAGTTGTTATCTTTCAGAACTTGGAATACATAAGTGCAAGCCCTTCTGGCTTTTAAAAGTTCTATTGAGTAATTTGTTGTGATTCTATGGGCTTGCCTTTGTAGGGTGACTTGCTTTTTCTCTCTAGCTGCTTTTAATATATTTTCTTTGGTTTGTATGTTTGGTAGTTTAATTATATGGTGATGAGAGATTCTCTAGGTTTTGTCAGTTTGGTGTTCTAAAGGCTTCCTGTATCTGCATTGGAATCTCTTTCCCAATTTGGGGGGAATTTTCTTGTATGATTTTGTTAAAAACACCTACTGTGGCTTTGAAGTGAAATTCTTCCCCTTCTACTATACCCTGAATTCTTATGTTTGATATTTTCATAGTATCCTGAATATCTTGAAATTCCCTTTCATACCTTCCTATTAGTTTGTCTTTCTCTGTGTTGGACTGTATTAGATCTGCCACCTGGTCTTCTAATTTAGATATTCTGTTCTCTCCTTCATCCATTCTACTGGAGAGATTTTCTACAGAGTTTTTTATTTCACTGGATGTGTTCTTCATTGCTAGTATTTCTGAGTGGTTTTTCTTTATTAATTTTATTTCCTTATTCATGTCTAATATTGACCTTATTTCATTAAATTGGTTCCCTGTGTGTTCTTTAATTCCTTTGATTTCCTCTTTGAGTTCTTTGAACATATTTATAGTCATTCTTTTGAAATCTTTCTCAGGCATTTTCTCTAAATCAGTCTCACTGAAGGTCATTTCTGATGCATTGATACTTTTTGTTTGATTTATATTGTCTTTATTTTTTGTGTTTCTTGCATTATAATGTAGAGATTTTTGCATCTTGGATTAATTTAATGCTTGGGTTTTGTAATTATCTGCAGTAATATTAGATGTATCAATCAATCTGATGTTATCTTCAGGGTAGGAGATTAAGGTGCTAGGTGTGGCTCTGAAGACTGTCAGAGTAACCACAAAAGTGACCCTAGGTGTTGAGTTTGCCTGTTATGAGAGTATTCAAGTAAGGTGAATGGTACAGAATACAGACAAATTCTAAAAACTTAACTAAACAATGTACACATTTAATGAAAAATAGCACAGAGTATTTATGCAAAATTATGTGTTATGACAAACAGATACTCTAACAAAGTCATAGTCTCTAAGGATGTGTTTTGCCCCACACCCTTAATCCTGTCAACTGGGAGGCTAAGATTTCTGGTCTGTGGAGGGTTCCAAGTTCAGCTTGTGACCAAGTGAGATCCTTCCCCAATGAACGACAGTTGAGGAAACAAAGGCACTATAAATCAGGAAGCAACAAATGAGGAGCTCAAAATATAGCCTTTTTAAGAATGTCAAATCTGACCATCCATCAGATTTAACATATAATTTACCTTGACATGGATGGTGCAATTAGCCCTTCTGATGCAAGCCTATATACCAGACTTATTTGGCGGGTACTGACCTGGTGTAATCCCAGTTACTGACCTGGTGTAATCCCAGTTACCTTTTTGGCCGGCTTTGATCTCAGCTATGCTGCACAGCTGTTTGGGTCCCTCTTTGCTGTGCTGTGGGCTCAGCAAGGCTGGCTGGGTCTGTGGGTCACTGCTCTGATCATGCGGGTGCTGTGTAGGTGAATTCCCTTCAACAGGTCTCTGGTTCTTTCTGGCATTTGTGCTGGCAGTGGGCGAGGGGAAGCTGTGGATCGAGGCTGAAGTCTGCCAGCTGGTCCACATGATCTTTTTCCTCAGAAGCCACTCCATTGGCCTCTACCGTCCTCCTTCCATGTTTCTTGAGTTTGTAAGGAGGCCACTGGAAAATCCCCTCACCTGGCTTTAAAATCCTGTGGCTCATGCTGGCGGCCACGTGGAACTTACCGCTGCTGCTGGAGTTGCATCTGCCTGTTTCTGTGGGTTCTAGACTCTCTGGATCTTTTGTAGTTCTATGCTGTGGTTGATAATTTATTATACACCTGACTTTTTAGTAGAAGAGTGTATTTTGCTTGCTTTTTTTATTTTTTATTTTTATTTTTTTGCTTTTTCTCCATTAGGCTGTTTTAGCATTGTTCCTATTCTGCCATCTTAACTGGAAGTCAAATGTATATGTATATATATATATATTTGGAAGTCAAGTATTATATTTTAGTTGCATGTATATATCCTGGCTCTTAAAACACAAGCTATTAAGGTTAAGTTTCCCCCAGCATGTTTAGCATAGGTATGTATACACAGTAGGCACTCAGTGAGTTTAGTGAGTGGATGTGAGGCAGGCAAATATAAGGAGCAGGTTTTTAGTAACTGTGTACTCTGAGTGAACATTTAACGAAAATCTGCTATTTATAATTTTATGACCATGCATAATTTGGCATGCATATGGTTAAAATAAGATGCATCATGGGAAAGGACATGCATAGGATATATATATTTCCAGCCTGTCAATCAAACCAGAAAACCATTCAAAAATATACCACCTAGTAACCAACTCCTTCCTCCTCCTAGATCCCATTAAAAGGAGCCCTAAAGAGTAAATAGCTGCTCTTGGGCAATTTTGCTCAAGAAACCTGTTGCTGACTTGAAACAATTCTTCAGTCCCACAAAATCTCTCAATGCTTTCCCGACCCCTCTTTCTATCTCTCTTCCTCCCTCCCTCCTTCCCTCCCCCTGTGTTTTAATCCTTTTAAAAAGACAAGAACCAGGAAACACCCCAAGAGAAGTGTCCAGCAACATATTTTCTCTAGTGATGTCAGACTTTCTGTCTTCTAGTCTAAGCATTTCATTGGCTGCCTTTGCACTCCTTCTTAGCTCAGTCTTCCTTTGTCAGAATGGCAATCTCTATCTCAGGTTTCTCTGTTAAGATTTTTCTGTCCCATTTCCATGTCCACCACACAAAGACTGCAAGGACACTTCCAATTTTGTGTTGATACTTTAAAAAAAATTATTGTTTTATTTATTTTTGGAGAGAGACACAGAGAGAGACAGACAGAGAGAAAGGGAGAGGGAGACAAATAGAGATGGGCATGCCAGCAGTCTCTCAGCTGCTGTGAATGAAATCCAGATGTGTGTGCCCCCTTGTGGTCAAGTGTGGCATTGCACCCTTGCATCACTTTGCATCTGGCTAAACATGGGACCTGGAGATTGGAATCGGGTTCTTAGGCTTAGCAGGCAGGCGCCTTAACCGCTAAGCCATCTTGGTACATTTATATACATTTTTCACATATATACTTATCACTCTTTTACTAGTAAAGTTTAGGTCTTGGAGAATAAGACAGTTTTGTAATTGTTTTCATTTTTTTGTTTTCCCACAAAACTTAGTGTAATGAATGCTTCACACTTGATAATTTGCTGAATGACTGAACTGATTGCTTAATAAATGATGACTCTTGACATACAGCATCTGATTCCCCAGCTAATTCAGTTATAGGAAGCTTACAGCTTCTAAAATTAATTTTGTAATGCTGAGCCTGGCATTCAACAGGACCAATCTTTGATTTTGACTTTTTTCCTCCTGGTCATACCTATAGCAAAAGCAAGATAGATATGTCTTTGATCTCAAATGGGAAATTTGGACTTTTGGGGAACTTGACTGTGTAATCCTAACTAACCTGGGTTTTCTCAAGTTGGCAAATTTGTGTGTCTTGATAGATATGTGTTACCATAAAATATTTACATATGAAGGATTTGGAGTAAATATTTATTGACACAAACATTTGGGATAGATTTTCTAAAAAATTGACAAAAAAAATTCATTTAGTTACTCAAACACTTAGTGAATTTGCACTCTGCCTACAATCTTTCCCAAGTAGAAATCAAATAGATCACATTAGACTTAGGTTAAGTATAGCATGAATTGTGCTGCAGTGATTTCACATGATATTATTGGTTTATTTTTATTCTTTCCTTATTTATTTTTATTAGTTATGGACATACTCAGTATGTAAACAGTACATGCTGGTACCATACTTTCCTTCATCCCTGCCCCCATCAAAGGACCCTCCTTGTTGGGGATGCTGGTCATCCCCATGGGGATTGTGGGTCATGCATTGTGGGGACAGCAGTCAGTTATGAGGGAGAGGCAATGTCTCTGTGCATAATATCCCAACTTTTGGCTCTAACAATCTTTCTGTCCCCTCTTCCACAAAATTCCTTGAGCCATGTTGGGTGTATTTTAAGTCTACTTCAGTGATGGGCTCTTAGGAGCATCTGGATCCCTGGTTTGGTAGGTGTTGAGTATCCTCAGTGTCTATCTCCTTCACCTTTGTGCTGGTATCAGGTTCCTCTATAGTTTCAGCTGGGGCCCTGGTGAAGTACAAAGGGTCATTTCTCTCCACTGGTTCCACTTCCATCTGAAAAAGAGAAGCAGATTCTCCAACCAAGAGTAAAGTCAGCACTGGATAAATGGGATAACCATTATTAGTTTAGAGATAATTTAATGGGTATAGACCCTTCTTATAGCCCAAGATTACTGGGAGCTTGATATTGAAAAGTAAAGTCATTATCTGGATATGATTCTGACTTGTTTCGCTGTTCCAGAGATGGTTTCCTTTCCTCTGCACAGATCTGGTAGCCAATCCAAGAGCAGTTGGTTACTCATCATGGCTGTGTGCCATTATTGCAGTTGTGTGAGTGTCACATCAGGTTTTTTGCTTCTGAGTAGCTTAGACTTCGAGTTGCTCAGAGAGATGTTGGCCACTTTCCCCCAGTAGCTCATGTAACATCTTCTTCAGAGACAGTGGTCTCTGAGGTAAGTGGTGGGGTAGGAGGATGGGATGGCATGGGCCTAGTGGTGGGGACTCTGTGGCATGGGCTCAGTGTCATGGTGGGGTGGGGGGATGGGATGGCAGGGTCCCAGTGGCATGGACCCAGTGATGTGTACCCATTGGTGCAGATTCGGTGGTGTGGATTCAGTGGCGGTGGACTCTGTGGTGAGGATTCAGTGGCATGGACTCGGTGGAAGGGAAAGGGAGACAGAAGGGAGGAAAGCAGCAGTAGGAGGGAGGGAGGAATTATAGCCACTTGGTGTGGGGAAAGGCGAGAGGCACCTGGCCTGGATGCATGGATCCTGCAGGGTGCTTGAAGGGTCTGAGGTCCTAGTGGGCTACCCTAGAACATGGGAATTAGCAGATACCCGACTGTGCTCTTCTTCACCCTCCCACTGGAGTTGTGCTAGGATGTGCTAACCCTGGAACCGCAAAGATCTTGTCTGCTATTGCCCTGGGAGGTAAAACATGGTTAGGTGGATACCAACATGACTGTAGTTCCCCCTTGTTTTTATTGCTTAAGAATATGAATGAATAATCTAATGCATTGTATATTCACTTAAAATTCATATAGTATCTCTAGCAATGTTTGTAGAAACATAATAAAAGCAATGCCAAGATAATCACTAACCTGCATAAAATATTTGGAAAGTCACAGATTGAAAGGGTATGTAATATGCAATAATCAACTTAGAATTATATCGAGTGGCTGGAAGTGAAGAAATATGATCTTATCTTTATAAATATAATTCTAGGAAATATGTTGTATAAAGCTACAGTAACTAGACTCAGGAACCAATAATTTCTATGTTAATAGTTTCTTTATGTTTCCAGGGTACTAACTTATAGCTAATGTTAAGATGTCTTTTGTCCTATAAAGAAAGGCATTACACATGAGTTAAGAAGACACAATCATAGGATAATGAAACTAGTCAGTTGCTTTGGGTTCTCTGGTCACCAGTGGTCTTATTTGAATTGAATGGCTTTCCACACAGTTGTGAGGAAGGCTGGACTGAGACAAGGGTGTTCTTTGGGTTGTCAGACAAATGAGTATTATAAAATAAGCATTCACTATTTGTTTATAGGAAATGGTGAAAATGCTGAGAGCAAGCATCCTTACGGGGGAAAGGAAGAAACCATGCAAGGTTCATGACTTCTTTACCACAGTGCGGGCTTTGCTTATACCTCCCAGTACAGAAAACATGTCCTGCCCTTGAGGAGCTGTGTGGTCACCATTTTTTACTTAGGCATGTTCCTTAATTTGGGGTGGGTTCATTGATCACCATTTCTATTTATAGGAACTTAGCAAAATATTACCTCACAATCACATTTTATGCATCTGCAGAAATTTGTATGTAGTTACTTTTCTTCTTTCTGATGTATTTCATGCTATATTTGGTCATAAATCTTGATCATTGCCCCTACTTACTGATAAACCATGTATTGGTAAAACAAGTATATGTAAACCCATGGAATGTAGGGCCACTCAATGCTCATTATTCCTGTAAATCAAGGGTATTGAAGAATGTTGAGAAGAAGGGACATAAGCTTAAAAGTCTGCATTCAAAAACAAGGGTGATGGACAAACTTCCCACTGATACAAACCATAGGGAATATGGCAATTTTGCCCAGGGCACACAACTTGCTTGGCTATATGTCTGATGTTGCATACCTGCATTAGAGGGTATAGTTATTGAAAATACAATGTTTTAATAAAGAGTCTCATTTCGAAGATTGCAAGTGGCTGAAGTTCAAAGCTATGTGGTATTTGTAGCACTGCCATGGAACAGTCAGACCTTACATTGCTAGCCACAAACTCATTAATTTTTCCAGCAATTATGATTCCAGAAGTAATTGAAGTTTTTTTTGTTGTGTTATATCTTTTAATTTAAACAGAGTCAGGTCATAACTAACATAAAAACATAACAAATATTTCTTTAGTTTTTGATGTAACGTCTCACACTAGCCCACTCTGTATTCTCAGTCTAGCCTCAGACTCACAGAAATCCTCCTACCTCTGCCTCCCAAGTGCTGGGATTAAAGGTGTGCACCACCACACCTAGCTATAAACAGATATTTCTGTCACTATGGTTATATATGGCTATATTAATTTTCATATTGAGTTACCAGATGGCCTTGGATAAGTTTTTATATGTGACAATCTATCGTGTCATCTATCATCTATCTGTCTGTCATCTGCAATCAGTCCATTTATAATTTACTATTATTATTAATCATGTATCAGTCATTTATCTATCCATTTATATGATTTATAAGTAGCATCTGTGTTTTGTAGTCATTAAATGGAAATGAGAAATACAAAGTTATATTTAGTGAGTAAAGAGTCAAAATCAAAGCTAAAATCTTTTTAGCTCAACCCATAATTTCCTTCTTCCGCATACATAAAGGTAAGTGCATGAAAGTGACATGTTTGAAGGCATATCTCAGTGATGTCTCAAATATAAAATTTGAAGGAGTGTGGTATTATTTTAAAACAATCTGTATATTGTCTTCTCTTTTTATCAATCTTGAAATTAGCATCAGCTGAGGTTTTAAGTGGTTACTGATGGTTGGGAGAGAAGACTGGAGGCCAGTTGTCTTCAAAGAGTACATATGTTAAACCAGGAGAAAGCAGTGAGACACAGAGGAGAGACCTTTCTTACTTATAAAGTACATGTGGCTTGCTACATACATTTTACAACTTAGGTGATGTAATTGTCACTCCAAAAAATGTACATTTGACAGTCATATGAGCAGGTAGGCAGGATTGTAGTATTTTCAGATATAGGTAAGAAAATCAGAGCAGGAAGCCAGGATTCTCTATCTTGGAGTGTCTACAGGTGTTGAGGACTAACATTTAAAAGCAAAAGAGTCTTAAACTAAAGTATGGGTCTGCTCATAGTTTATAAAGTGAATTGAGGGTGGAAACAGAAATCTGAGCCAAGGTTACATCACTTTTAAATATTGAACTGGCAGTAAACCAGTAAAAAGGCATTTGAGCAAAAGCGGGAAACCAGATTGAAATAACAAGTCACCAGGATGTGAAAAACTAAAAAGATATAAGCAATGGTATAAATGTCAGATTGTGCTCAGTGACAACAATTAGAATGTTTTTCCAAAATCCAAGTGGAACTAATCAGGCTAATTATTTCATTGGACTTCTTAAACTTTTCATTTGATTTTAAATAGAAATCCAGATGTTAAACTCTACCTTCTTTGTGTCAAAATATCAGACCACCAACAAAATACCACAGAGTAGGCGCTTAAACTCAGGCATTTTATTTAGCACATTTGTGCAGGCTAGAAAGTCCAAGATCAAGATACTAAAAATGTGATTCTTTAGAGATTTATTTTTTCCTGACCTATAAATACCCATCTTTGTGTGTGTGTGTGTGTGTGTGTGTGTGTGTGTAAGAGAAAGAGACAGAGAGAGATAACAGGGCATGAGATATAAAATGGCAAGCTTTCTGCTTTTTACCAAGGGCATTAAACCCATCATTTTAATCTAATTACATTCCGAGGGCAACATCTTGAAATAGCATCAACTTGTGAATTTTGGAGGGACACAATTTTGTTTTCTACATAATCTATTCCCTGGCTTCCCAAAATCCATTTACTTCCCACATAGAAAGCCCATTCACTCCATGCCAGTAGTTCTGAGTCTTGAATTGTTGTAGTATCAAAACTAAAGCCTCAACTCTTCAAAGTATTATGTAAACCAAATATGAATGAGAACTGAGTCATGTCTAAAGTAGAACTTCTATCTTCTGTGAACCTGTGCAAAGTACAATTTCTACATTTCCAAAATGCATGGTCCAGGACTGACAGGATTTTCTTCCCATTCATAAAGGGCAATAATCATAGGCTATGTCTTTCTTGCAATTAACAGACATTCCAGTACTGTAATGGAGAAATGGGAAAAGAGGAAAGGGTAACATAACAAATCATAAGTGAGTACAAAGCCTAGTTGCTGATTTTTATCCAGTTGTAAGGATCAAGACTAGGCTTCTTTGTACTACTTCTGGACCCTCTGAGATGGTGGTCAATAGCAAGATGTAAGATTAATTTAGTCATTAATTCTGCTTGGCTCCTATGTCCTGTGGCAGAGTAAAGTCCTTGCCAGGGTATCTGTGAATTTCCCTGGTCTTCCATTCATTCCATTCTCTCCCTGGGGAATCCTTGGTCTGCATGTGCCAGATCCATCTGTATCACTTAATGACGAATTCTGCTCTTCTGAAGGTGACCTAAGCAAAACACCCTGACATACAGTGACATGGGCATGTTGAAATCTACTGAAGGGTTTTGGAAGTGCTATAAACACATGCAATAAATATGAGAATAAAAGCCATAAAATCACTGAGTTGAATGTTGGTCATTTTGTTCTTTCAGTGCCTGTGGCCATTCTACTTCAGGAAGCTTTCACTGTCTGTATGTATACACTGTCCCCACTGCCGTGCATTGCACTTTATCCTTCTGCTTACAATTCATTGTTGTAGCTTCACCCCAAAGTGAATAGAACCACCTCCTCACAGCCTACCACTACCTTCTTTTACTTTTTGGTTTCTTTTCTTTTTCTGTTCTTTTTTTTTTTTTTTTTTTTTTTTTTTTTTGAGGCAGGGTCTCCTCTAGCTCAGACTGAGCGGGAATTCACTATGTATTCTCAGGGTGGCCTCAAGTTCATGGCTGACCTCCTACCTCTGCCTCCCAAATACTGAGATTAAAGGTATGTGAGATTAAAGGTATACTGAGATTAAAGGTATGTGCCACCACACCCAGTTATCTTCCTTTTCATAACTCCTGTTGACATTATTTGCTTTGCTGCCAGAATTCATGTTCAGCTATAATTGAGTAATCTAATTATTTCCTCAAAACCAATATGCTTGTGGGGCATGGTGGCACATACCTGTAATCCCAGCACTTGGATACAGAGACAGGAGGAGAGTGAGTTACAGGCCAGCATGTTCTACATAGTGAATTCAAGGCAACCATGATATAGTGAGGCTTTTTCTCAAAACAAACAAAAAAATAATAGTAATATCAACAACAATGACACACACACAGTCCCCCCAAGGGACTGGGGATATAGCTGGGGTTAAGCACTTGTCCAACATGTACACGGCTATCAGTTTGAGCTATAGCATTTCAAAAACTAAATTTCTTGACTAGGACTAATTATACAGCCAATTGTGATGACATATTGTTATAGATAATATTCTTCCTCAATAGAACATCAAATATGAAAAGTAGAGGACAAAAAGGAAAAATATCTCTGAGTTTACCATCCCTTGGTAGATTCTAGTATTTCACCCTGCCTACTACTACTACTACTTCTGGTCTTTCATTTTACATGTTTTTTTATATGCAGATAGCATGATGAGTGGGAAGTACTTAGAATATTCACTGGTCATTTGTTTTATCCACATAAACTTAGCCAATGCTTTCTAATATCTTGAGATATATTTCCCTCTCATTACTTATAATGAGCACTTAATATCTAAGTACAAGAATCTATGATAGATTATTGGTGCTTTAGTGTGGAGCAAAATGACTGTTTCCAAATTTTTACTAATGTAAACAACACTTTGAAAGACTTCTTCAGAACATATCATGACCCCATACATATGTATCAGAATTCTTAAATATAAATCTCAGAAACTGAAATGGCTACATCAAAGAATATTTGTTGTAAACACTTTTTAGTCATCCTAGTAAGAGGTAACTAATCTAATGTTTAATGGGGCCGTGTCCCTTAAGCAGATTGGAGACTCCACAGAGCCTCTAGCAGAGTGAATCTTATTTATTGTGGTCAAAAAGAGGTTGGAACCTCAAAGTGAATCCTGTTCTTTGATGACCTAGGGACAGGGATAAGGCATTTTTTTTATGCAAGCTTACTACTCACAGTGTACATAAATTCTCAAACACAAATATATATTGTCATCCCAATTCAGTTAAAAACACACACATATGCATGTGTGCTGGGGAATGTGTTTCAAAAAGTTGTTTACATTAGCAAATGTGCATGTGTGCATGCACACACACACACACACACACATGTATGCACACACAGAAGGTGTTTCACAATGGGCACTACCATGAATATAGCAGGTGGACTAGTTGCTTCAAGCTGTTTTAAGAGCTCTTTTGGCTTAAAGTTTAATTTTAGTTTCAAACACCTTTTACTTTTTGAAAAAAAAAATGTGAAGTGTGCAAAAATCACCCTTTCTTCAAGTGACAAATTTCAAAGTAAATACATAGAAATGTGGAGAGGTGTTTGTGTGAAGTGGCACTAGATGTTGTCATCCAGCATGTATAAGTACTGTCTAGATGAGTAAAATATTCCCCATGGTGTCAAGTGCCTTGTAGTAGCATTGCATCCTCCCTCCCATTAAAGGACCACTTAGTACAATGGGGTGCAATTAAGCCAGCCTAGCCTCGGTGGTCTGAAAGGTAGCTCTCTTCCAAAGTGCTTCATTTACTCCTCTATGCTAATAATGGGTGGTTTTCCCATATGATGCTATCATGGGTTACTACTAGTAATGACACATTCAGATATAGACGAAATGGAACTGAAGGAATATTTTATCATCATATTCTCAACTCATTTACAAACATAACCTTAATTTTTCTTGCTCTCTCCTATATATTCATATAATAGTATTACATTTTGTTGTATATTCTGAATTTTGTTGGAAAAATAATTTGGAGATCATTCCCTGAGTGTATTTTATTCTTCTTGCCTGTGTTCTGTCTTTCAGTTTGACTCATGAGTTCATGCAGAAGCTTTTATTTCTACCTTATAAACACAGTCCTAATAGATTGTTGATGGTACATATATATTAGTGATTATTATGAAAAAATTGTTTTGTCCCTTGGGAGCATTATTAAATTTTTCTCTACCTTAGATGACATATCATCCTGGCAATATACAGTCATTGAATGATTTATACTTTATCAAATTAAGAAAAAAATTTCTCTGATTTTTTTATGAGGGGTAGTTTTTGTGTAGAGATTCAGGTTCCTCAATATTTTCTATGTAAAGACTACTGGTAATCTTTTTAAAATATCTTGGCCATTTTCTAGTTAGAATAACTTACATGCCCCTGTAGGTTTCTCCAGATTGCTTTAAATAATTTTTTTTTTAATTATAGAGCCTTTGCAAACTGTCGTTGTCTCATTCCATCCTCACGGTAGCACTTTCCTTGCCTTGCCTTGTCCTAGTTCCCTTAAAGTGGAATCCTTGCTATTTATTTTCACTTACAGTTTTTGGTTAACTTTTCTTGAATTGTCCTTAATTTCTCTTTATAACTTTATAACAGAAATTGGACGTTTTTTCAGTGTATCTTTAATATAAGCTGTCTGGGCCATGCACCACTGTTTTATGCTTCTCTTCTATATTTACACAGAACATTCTTAAGCTATGAAAGTGGTAACTTGATTCTCTCATTTCCCTCTTGCAAGGCTCTAAAACCAGCTCAGAGTTCTCCAAGTGGATGGTATTAGTTCACAGAAATCCTGGTGCAGGTGGTCCAGGAGCCCACCTCCGTGTAGAGATGAGGCTTGTGGTCCAAGAACTGGCTCCTGCTGGCATGGTTCCGCACCTGCAGCCCTGGTCTCACCTGGAAACTCGCTAGAAAGGAAGGGCCTCTGCTTGCTCCTCAGAAAGGACTCTGTCTGCACAAGATTCACGGGTGGTTCCTGCACTTGCTCATCGACTGCCCTAGGCCCATCACTGTTGGTTAGACAGGTCCTTTCTTCGTGTAGGTGCTGAATGCGGGCCAAAAGTTAGATGCGTGGGCATTGAAATCAACATGTGATGAAAATTAGAGTTGTGGCTTGTGTCATTACACAAGATCTGGGATACAAAAGTAAATCTGAAATTTTTGCAGTTATAATGGATTAATGTTATAACTTGGTATACGATTCACATTTTTAAAACTGGAATTTGTAATTAAGGAAATCATTTTTCATCACTCTGAGCTTCTTGGTTGGTCCTGCAGGCATCTTATCACATCTGTATGATAGATGCTCCCTTTCCGACCTTGCCATAGTGGAAACAACATAGGAATTTTGGAAAATTTATGGCATATTCAAAATTAAATATCTCAAAATAATAAATTCATTAAAAAATATTTGCTTTAATGCTCTGCATTCCAGAATAGAAATGGTTCTTGAAAAATTTGAAGAATTGTATTTTCTCATTATTTGCCATTCTATTTTACATCTTTTTTTTTTTTTTTTTTTTTTTGGTTTTCCAAGATAGGTTCTCCTACTTCTGTCTCGAGAGTGCTGGGATTAAAGGTGTGCACCACTGCCGGGCGTGGTGGCCCACACCTTTAATCCCAGCATTCTGGAGGCAAAGGTAGGATGATCACCATGAGTTCGAGGCCACCCTGAGATTACATAGTGAATTCCAGGTCAGCCTGGGCTAGAGTGAGACCCTACCTTGAAAAACCAAAAAATGAAAAAAAAAAAAAAAAAAAAAAAAAGGTGTGCACCATGCCCCACTAAGTGACATCTTTTTTCTTCTTTCTTTTCTCTCTCTCTTTCTTTCTTTCTTTCTTTCTTTCTTTTTCTTTCTTTCTTTCTTTCTTTCTTTCTTTCTTTCTCTTTCTTTCTTTTCCTTTGTTCTTTCTTCTTTCTCTTTCTTTTTTTCTTTCTTTCTTTCTTTCTTTCTTTCTTTCTTTCTTTCTTTCTTTCTTTCTTTCTTTCTTTCTCTTTCTTTCTTCTTTCTTTTTCTTTTTTTCTTTCTTTCTTTCTTTCTTTCTTTCTTTCTTTCTTTCTTTCTTTCTTTCTTTCTTTCTTTCTTTCAGATAGGGTCTCACTCTAGCTAGGCTGACCTGGAATTCACTATGTAGTCTCAGGGTGGCCTTGAACTCACGGTGATCCTCCTACCTCTGTTTCCCCAGTGCTGGGATTAAAGGTGTGGGCCACCATACCTGGCTTAGTTACATTATTTTTTAAATCTTGATAGTCCCCAGCTACAAATTAAAACTTGAAATAAAAAAAAAACTATCCCATAAAATTAAAAGCTTAAAAGGGTGCACTAACATTTTATTTTACTTTGACAAAACTATTACATATCAACTCGTTGATAGAATATCAACATATAAAAGTAGATATTCACCGCACACAACTTAAATGTTTTCCTATGTATAAAAGTGAATATTCAGATATTAATAGTAATCTTAAGAACATGTTTGTTTATATCCTTAATAGCTTAGTTACTGCACTGTAGGCTGGTAACTTGCTATAACCAATATCATCAGTCAGGTATAATGTCTGGATTTACAGAAATATTTGCCTTCACAACCAAATAACAATGTCAACTTAGACTAAATAATAATGTAAACTCAAACTTCTTTGTTTTCCCTTCATTTTAGAAGCACTAGTTTTATAATGTGCTTACAAGAGGACTTTTTGTAGCTTCATCTATAGTTGTTAATTTTATGACAGATGTTTTGCCACGTATAATATCATTTTGTTTCTTTAATATGTCATAGTTTACTTTTCTGGTATTAGAATAAAAGGGAATTAAGATATTTCCCCAATAAAATTATACTTAAAAAATTTAAGAAGAATTGATTTCCTTTTCTACTTTGATTGATTAAGAAGTTTGAGGACTTACCAAATATGTTGCTTAAATGAGTTTCTGGGTTTGACTTGAGACATTTTCAGATGACATACAAATCTAAAGCACTTACTTTTGCCAGCATACTTGGCCATTTGACATTGGATGCTTTGAATTTCATTATTTCTTTTACACTTGCATATTGACATTTTTAAATCCAAAGGAGAATTTCAATAAGTTTTCAAGTTACATTCAATTTAACATATTTATCTTCTTATTTACTTGGGAGAGAGAGAGAGAGAAGTGTGCACCCATGTCTTGCAATAGAACTCCAGATGCATGAACCATGTTGTCCATCTGGCTTTATCTGGTTACTGGGGAAATGAACCTGGGTTGTTAGGCATTGTAGCCAAGTGCTTTAACTGGTAAACCATCTCTCCAGCCCTTTAAAAATATTTTCTTCATATTTAACTTCTTGATCTTTAAATTTATGACTTAATTTTTCAAAAACTAAATTTATTGGATTTTTCTCAGGTTTTCATGTAAATCCTACTTCTGACTAGTAGAAGCTAAACCTTTTAAAAACTATATTATTTAAAAAAATTAACTGTACCTTTGAGAACAGTCCATTTTTGACATTTCTGTTATGGTCTTAGCTTTGATGATTCTTTGATCTACCAGTAGAGAAGGAACAAGAATAGAGTTCAAATTCATTATTTAATAATCTTTTTTACACTAAGTAATTAAGTAAATTTTTAGAGAGAGTTTCATGGATTTCCATGACAAATAAGTAAATAGGGAATAGGCAACTAAGCATTTATTTGACAGACATCCAAAACAAATTCCTCTGTCTAAGCAAATTGACAAGTATCTAAAGGAATAGTTATGAATATATAACTATCAGATGGCTATCAATTACAATGCCAATGCAAACAAAACCATACAAAGGGAAAGAATAATTCATGTTTTTACGTAGGAGACGTTGCAATGGAGGTTTGAAATTGCCTGACAAATTGAGGAGTGGCTAGTAATAAACAATAGGAAAGTGAAATACAAAGGGAAAATCAGTGAATGTTAAGCAACTGTCACACAAGGTATTCCGTGATAACCTTGGCACTGGTAACAGCTTAGCGTTTTGCATAATTGAAAATATGGAGACAAAGAATATGTGTTGTATTCCATATTTATGGTGTGTTGGTGTGCATGTAGAGGCTAAAATAATGAATGAGCTTGTCCTAAATTATTATATAAACTTTTATAGTATAGAGGTGATTATCATAAAAATTTAATTAGTATTTATGCATAGAATTCTAGGAGTTGTCATTTGTACAAAAAGCAACAGTGAGAATAGAGGAAACAATGCAGTTCAAATTTAATCAAGAAGGGTCCATATCCCTAAAGATATAATCAGAAGTTTTCGACATGTTATCTAGTATGATTTATTTTAACATACACACTAATTATTTTTACCACACTGTCATGAGCTGTTTTCTAGTTTGTCTGTTGTAATTTGTTTATTCAGAAAAAATATTTTTATAAATTAGAAAATCATACTTCCTAATATATTGTTAAAATTTGTATAGTATAATCCTATTTCCATACTATCTTTTAATAGATATTTATTTTCATTGGATTATATTTACCAACACTGCTTCTGGTGGTTTCATTCTCATTATTCATGAATATGTAATTCTATTGATGCTCCTTTAAAAGGCAAGGGAAAGCAGGACAGTTAAAAAAAAAAAAAAAAAAAAAAAAAAAAAAAGAGGTCCATAGATGGCCTAGGTGTCTTCACAAATCGTTGTATAAGAGAGGCACAAGATTCTTACCCTTATAAGCAATAGGACTGTATCACTTCATGGTAGGATGACTATAAAATTTATTGTCCAAACTGAGACACTTTTGAAAGTGAAAGGGAGTACTATTAATAATTACACCTGGGCAACAGACATAAACCATGACTGTCCTAAGCAGCCAGAATGTATGGCCATCCTATTACATGATGACAGTATAGTGATGTATGGATGGAATCTTTCAAGCCTATATTGTAACTTGGTTTGGAATTATTTTCTAGGCTAAAGTATCTTGCTTTGTCTGTATGTGAGGTTTGCTTCTTTATGCCTAGGCTGTTAGACAACGTAACACAAAAAATTGACTTTCATTCCCCATTTTGAAAGAAATTAACTTTCATCTAACTTAGAATTGATTCAGATGCAGGGATACTTTGAAGATGAGATGTATAATATTATTTACCCTAAAATTCATTTAGACATTTATTATTTTTAAATGCTATTTATTTATTTGAGAGAGAGAGACAGATAGAAAGGGAGAAAGAGAGAGAGAGAGAGACAGATAGAGAGGGAGAGGATGGGCACTCCTGGGCCTCTAGCACTGCAAACAAACCCCAGATGTGTGTGCCACCCTCTGCATCTGACTTTATGTGGGTATTGTGGAATCAACCTGGATTCTTTGGCTTTGCTGGTAGGTTCCTTAACTGCTAAGCCATCTCTTCAACCCTAGACAAATTCTTAATATTATTTAAATTAAGGTTTTAATAACTAATTATATTGAATTATAACAAAGGAAAATAAGTTTTAAAAAACCTTCTAAGTCTTGAGATGTGTCTATATTAAAAAGTAAAGAAAATATGAATTTTCTGTTCAAGAGATATATCTATTTGTCTCTTACTCAGTTCAGTTCTATTTTGACTTGACTTATACTTTGTCCATTAGAGCTATCAAACTTTGAGGATACTTTACAATTGAAACAGCAAAGTACATTTTTCAACAGTTCATTGCATTTTAATAATTTTGTTTTATCTTTAAAGTATCATATCATTTTGATATATAGCATTGTTAATTTGTATGAATTCAATGTGAGAGTTTATGCCTTTTTCATTCATTGAGACTTTTTCTGATCTATTAATGTAACTGTTAATTTTGAAGCTTTTTACATTATTATCTATCTTATATATCCATACTTGCTTTATTTTTATTTGTATCTGCTAGCTCTCTCATTTTGTTCAGCTTGGTTTTTTTTTTTTTTTTTTTTTTTTTGAGAGAGAGAGACAGAGAGAGGGAGAGGAAGACAGAAATGGGTGCACCAGCAGCCTCTCAGCTGCTGCAAATGAAATCCAGATACATGCACCCCCTTGTGGTCAAGTGTGGCATTGCGCCCTTGTGTCACTTTGCATCTGGCTAAACGTGGGACCTGGAGATTGGAACCGCTGGAGATTGGAACCGGCATTCTTAGGTTTAGGAGGCAGGCGCCTTAACCGCTAAGCCATCTCTCCAGCCCTTGTTCAGTGTTTTATTACCAATCTTTAAAAAATTCCTCAATTTTAATTGTGTGTAGCAATCTAGATATTAAAAGAAATATATTGCATTAACCAGTTAATCTTGATATTTCAAAAGCTTTAAAAAAATCTCACTTTATTTTTGGTTCTTAAGTCCAATTTTTTTTATAATTTATTTTTTATTTATATTAATAATGGTAACTCCATTATCCTCCTCCCTGTCCTCCCTCTTCCAAAGGGACCCTCATCAATGTGGAATGTGGGTCATGTATTGTGGAGGTAGTCAAGAGTTATGGGGGATAGGCCAAGTCTCTGTGCATAATGCCCCAACTTGTGGCTCTAACATTCTTTCCACTCCCTCTTCCATGAATTTCCCTGAGCCACATTGGGGTCATTTTAGTTCTACTTCAGTGATAAGGATTTGGGAGCCTCTGTGTCTCTGGTTATCTGGCTTAGTAGGAGTTGGATGTTCTCTGTGTTTATCTCCTTCAGCCTTTTTCTGGTGTCGTGATCCCCAGGAACTCTGTATTCTTGCCCTATCTCTGCATTACTCTGTGGTTTCAGCTGGGGCCCTGGTGAGGTGTGATTGGCTGATCCTTCCTTCAAGTTCATTGTCCATCTGAAAATAAGTCAGAACCATGTACAAAAAAAATGAGCTCAGTCTCCAAGATCAAGATACCACAAGATGTGGGCTAGAAAAGGGCCTATGCATATAAAATTCCCTCCAAAATATCTATGGCCATCCCATCTGTCTAGTGCTAACTTCTCTCTCCGTTGGAGAATTTGTGTATCTTAAGTCCAATTTTGACTTTAACTTCCAAACACAGTTGCACTCATTGTTTTTCCTACAACAGTCCAGGTTGTTTCAATCGCACAGTCATGCTATTTCAGGAAGAGGTTACTAGCTTCACTGGCAGGGAAGGGTAAGACTGATACACAGGAGCTCCAGTGATTCCTTGGTCAATCCTCCCCTCCACCCTGCCATTGGATTGGGGTTATACGTATGCATGGCTTTTCACATAGGTGAAGGGAATGAAACTCAGGGTGAATCAGGCCTTCTCTGGCTCTCACAATTGTGCAGCAACATTTTTACTCACTGAGCTTATTCCCCAACCCCTCTTTTCCTGTGTATGATATTGCTTGTTGATCAAGTCTCTATAAAAGTGTTTTATTTTCTTTCTGTTCTGTTAATCTTTACTTTGACCTTTGTGAGTTGAGTCATACTCAGATCCATGAATTTGCTAATTTTTGAGGAAAAGATATGAACCTGTCTCCAAATACACCAATGTGGTATGTCTTTCAGAAAACTTTGAATTTCCCTTCCACCTGTTCCTTTTCTTGATTAGATTATTTAGGATTAATATTATTATACATTTTTGTAGAACAATATTTATTTTAATTTAATACTTTATATAAAATGTATATAGGCATAATCATGCACATACTATGAATACAATGATAAATGTCAATTTTTTTGTGATATCCTTATGCTTTGCATTGATGTCTCCAACTGGGTTCATTTGAAATTTGGTTACCTTTTTTTTCTGCATGTTTTTAGATAGTAAGTTTAGTTAATATGAGTGTAGCAGTTAATATATATTCTTTTTTTGTTTGTTTGTTTGTTTTAAGTATTTGAGGTACAGTTTCACTGTAGCCCAGACTGACCTGGAATTCTGAGACTATGTAGTCTCAGGATGGCCTTGAACTCACAGCAATCTTCTTATCTCTGCCTCCCAAATTCTGGTATTAAAGGCATGCCCCACCACACCTGGCTTAATATTTATTCTTGATGCAGGATTCTGGATTTCTGTGAGGGTTTATGAACCTTAACTTTTGGGCTATTTTAACAGAGAATTGATAAAAGCAGACTGAAAAGGATAAATTATGAATTATGAGGTTGTTGTCTAGGGAAAGGCTACAACATTTATATACACACATGGAAGATAGGACCTGGAAGCCAATGCGAAAGATTTAGAAGAAAAACTCACACCCTCCCAAGAGCAAAGCATAAAAGCCCCAGCCCTGCACCACTACATAGAAGAGAGTTAAGAGATCAGGGAGTGAAGGACTCAGATCCTAAGGAAGGATAACAGAGGGAAGGCACCAAAGCAAGGACCAGGAAATTCAGATGCCCAGAAAATGAGTACTAAAGAAAGCAAAGAGAGTTATTACACACATGGTAGACCCAGAGGTTAGAGGAAAATCAGACATATAACAAAGTGAAAAGGGTATCTAGAGACAGAATGAAATTAAAGAATGAACAGAAAAATATCCAGGCAAGGAGCCCTCTTTCTGAATCTTTATTAATCAAATGTGTGGGATCCAAGGCTTGTATCTTTGTACTCATAATTTTGCCCCTATATTATACATTTTTTTCTGAGCACTAGGAACATTCTTACATAGGAGCTTTCATATGTGTTTGTTTCCTTAATGTTATGCATCAAATTATTTCACGTAATTGATTTTGATTTGTATTTACATTTTCATCAAATTAGTTTTGTTTAATTTAGTGTGAATCCTATTTCTTTTTTTTTTTAAATTTTAGTTGCTAGGGATCTTGAGGTGAATTTCTATCTTTATTTCTGGGCTGTCCAATAGTTGTGGTAACTGTGTTTGTTATTTCAATAAACTTATTCCTTTAACATTTGCCTTGCAGGCATATGCCAAACATTCCTCATTTTACCCAACACAATCATATGCTTTGGACTCCTGCTTCTCTTGCATACCTCCTACCCTAAAGACTCTACTATTTACTACAATTATGTTTGTAGCTCCTCTAGTCACAACAGCTAGGAACTAGAATCAACCCAGATGCCTATCAACAAATGAACAGTTAATGAATGTGTGGCATATAAACACAATGGACTTCTTTCTACTCAATGGTAAGAAAAATGAAGTAATGAAATTTGGAGAAAAAGAAATGGACTTTGAAAAAAAATCATACTAAGCATTCATATGGACACAGAAAGACAAACATGCATGTTCTCTTTCATATGAGGTTCCTAACTTGGAACAGTTTGAGTTGATTGTATGTGCCCCAAAGAGGTATAGCTAAACCTAATGGTAGGTCTATTTTCAGCTTTTTGAGGAGTCACTATACTGATTTCCAAAATGGCTGTACAAGTTTGCTCTCCCACTGATCATGAGGTTTCCTGCTTCCCATACCCCCACCAGGGTTTGTTGCCATTTGATTGTTTGATGATTGCCATTCTGTCTGGAATGAGAGGGAATCTGGACATCATTTTAATTTGCATTTCCCTGATGGCTAGTTGTAGAACAACTCTAGCTGTTTATTGACCAATTGTTTTTTTTTTTTTGTTTGTTTTTTTTTTTTCCTTTGAGAACTTTATTCAATTCCCTGCCCCATTTTTTGAGTAGGTTGATTGATTTTTTTTTTTTTATTGTTTAGTTTCTTTTAGTTCTTTGTAAAGTCTAGATACTAAACTTCTGTCAGGTGTGTGTGTGTGTGTGTGTGTGTGTGTGTGTGTGTGTATATATATGTATATGTAATGACAAAGATTTTCTCCCATTCTATAGGTTGTCTAGTGAGTCTGTTGATGGTTTGCTTATCTGTAAAATAGCCTTTTAATTTCATGAGGTCCCAGTGGTTTAGAGCTTGTCTAATTCCCTGGGCTACTGGGGTCTTATTCAGAAAGTGTTTCCATACACCTCTATCTTGGAGTGTTCTGCATATATTTTCTTTTTTGTGGGGCCATCCTTGATCATTGGCATGTGGCTGGCAGCACACATACATGGTCAGGTGGGAAGCTCACCTGGGCTTGGATGCCAAGTACTACTCACTACCTAGTCCTTTGAATTGGGATCAACTCCAGGACTCTCCTGCTGACTGGGGTAGTGACCTAGGATCTTGTGTTGAGCTCTGTTTCTAGTTACCTCCTGGAGCCTAGGGCTGGTTTGCCATTGCCCTCTGCTTCCTTCCTCCTTTCGTTTTGTTTTGTTGTGCTATTGTTTTGATTTAAGATTTTGTAAGACCCACGTGGGTAGGATAATACTTGTCCTGTAGTTCTGTTCTTGCTAGCTCAGTCAGGGACCTCTGAGGAGAAGCTCTTCCCTGCTGCTGCTGGCTATAGCCAATCCTCACTGGTCATGTAGTTGCTAGAAGCTCCTTCATCCCTTCTGCTTCTCTGATGGGGTCTTTCTTAGGTTAATAATTCCTTACACACCTTCAATTTTTTTGGTAGGAGAGTGTGTCACGTGTTTCATTTCTTCCTTTTCCCCCGAGTTTCTTTGGTATAGTTCCTATTTCGCCAACTTAACTACAAATCCAAATTTTGTCCTTTTAAAGTTTGTGGTTGTGATGATAACAACAACTCATGATCCTTGCTTCTCTTTCCTTGGGTAAACACAGCAGATGTTTACAGTGCTATCAGTAAAACATTGCAAAGAGGACAAAAACTTTCCTTAAGAAACTATGACTAGATTTTACAGTGATAACAATGGCTTGTAAATATTCAGTGATTTAAGCCAGGTGTGGTTGTGTATGCCTTTATTCCCAGCACTTAGGAGGTTAAGGTAGGAGGATTGCTATAAAATTTGAGGCTACCCTGAGACTACATAATGAATTCAAGGTCTATCAAGGGATAGAGTAAGACCCTACCTTGAACCCCCCCCCCAAAAAAAAGTAGTTATTTAAGTATAATAACTCATATAATCAACTTGTAAATTATAAACTGTTGTCACTATCAATTATGTTTTACAATGAGGAGGGGTCAGCATGTAGCTTAGTGGTAGAACATTTGCCTCACATGTACAATGCCCTAGATTTAATCTGAAGCACCGTAAACATTCCACGAAATAAAATCTATCCCCCAAAGTATCAAAATTCAATTAGAAAATGAAGTAGGAAACACTCAAAGTGACATGACTAGCCCTTTTATAGTGAGTAGCACAGCTAGAATTTGAACCTGACCAGGTGGCTCCAAATTCTAAGCTCTTAATATCTATGCCACATGGTCTGTGATAGTAAAATAGACTTGATTACACAAGAATTCTTGTCAAGTGGGGTAGTATATTCCTACAATCCCAGCACTTGGGAAGTGGAAGTTCAGGAGTCCTTAGCTACATAGTGAGTTTATGGCCCATTTGGTCTACATAAGCTCTGCCTCAAAAACCAAACACTGTAGAGCAAAATACCTAATGACTCATAAAGACTTACTTTCCTTAAGAATAAATTAAGAGCACACATTTAGATTTTTTTTTTTTGAGGCAAGCACAAGAGATTGGACTTTTTATAAGAGAGAATGAGAACGAAGAGAGAGAGAGGGAGAGAGAGTTGGTAATCCAGGGTCTCCAGCCACTGTAATCAAACTCCAGATGCATGTGCCACCTTGGTTGCATTTACAACCTTGAACATGTATCACCTTGTTCATTTGGGTTACGTGGGATCTGGGAAGTCGAAGATGGGACCTTAGATATCACAGGCAAGTGCCTTAATCACTAAGCTATCTCTCTAGCCCAAGCGATATATTTCTCATGGCAGTTTTGAATATTTCAGTGAAGTAAAATGTGTTAGTTACCTGGTCTGTTATTTGTGGTGTCTTATCTTTAAGCAACTTTCTACCACATCTCAAAGTTTCCATCCACTGCACCTTTAAAAGAATTCTACAGATGAGACATCTCTCTATTGTCCTTTAGATTCTGTTTTCCCTGAAGACTCTTCTGTTCTTTTTCAATGATTCCTTTTCCCGTATAAGCCTCAAAAATCAAGGTGTTCTTTGGTATGTGACCATCTCTTGCAGACTTGTCCTTGATATTCTCATACAGCATCACAAAGGTCATTCATATGGGGGGTTTGGAAGTAGAGAACTACAGATCAACTCTTCTGTGTATGCCCCTAACAAGTATTACTCTCCATTTTCTACCATATCTTCCTGTGTATTTTAAACTCAGCATGCTGCAAACTGGACCCATTGCAGTTTATACACTTCTTCAGCTCTTTCTATTTCCTCTGATCAGTAGTGACACCATACAGTCATCTGAATGCAAAAGCTTAGCTTTATTCATGTCCTTCTCAGTTCCTCCATCCATATTCTGCCAGACTCTAATTATACTCTCCTTTCATAATGCACCTTAATCTCTACCTCAAAGCTATGGTGGCATGAATCCTAATTGTTTTGTCTCACTTCTCATAGACACAAGAAATTCCCTAAGTGATACCTGAGATTGGGGATTTTTTTTTTTTCTATTCCATACACATTGTTTTTAGAGTGGTTTTTCTGAAATGCACTACAATTTTGTCTTCATTTCTTTACTTCAAAAACTTTCATAGATTTTTCTCCTGGGTAGTATGTGGTGCTATGAGGCTCATGATACAGAATTTCCCTTCCATTTTGCCTGATCTCTGCTCAACTTCACACACTGGGTATCCAATGCAACAAGGAAAGGCTGGATCTTCTTTAACCTTCCCATGTCACTTTGCACACAGTCTTGCTGTCTATGGTCTATCTATCCACATTCTCAGCCTGGGAACACAAACCTAATTTTCAGGAATAAATTTTGTGTTACTTTCCTAGTGATTTTCCAGAGAAGGCAGATACAAAAAAATATATTTGCTGAGCTTTAATCTATTAGTTTTTAGTCATTTAGCTATCAGTCTCCTGCTGCTATAACATATTCGATTTCTGAAGGTATTTCTCATGAGAATGTGTTTAGTACCATGAATAAATGAAGGGAAAAAAAGAATGTGTTATATTGCAAAAGGACTAAATCCATTTGAAGTATAAGATAAAATTCCAAGCTACGCTACAAATAAAATAATATTTTTGCTTATTTATATTTACTTGCTTGCTTATTTTATAGAATTGTGCTTATTTTTTCCTGTGTGAGAAAATTTTTATTAAAAATACAATTAAAATAGGCTGGGCATGGTGGTGCACGCCTTTAATCCCAGTGCTCGGGTGGCAGAGGTCTGAGGATCACCATGAGCTTGAGGCCACCCTGAGACTACATAGTGAATTCCAGGTAAGCCTGGACTAGAGTGAGACATACCTTGAAAAACCAAAAAAAAAAAAAAAAAAAAAAACATGAAAATACACTCAGGAGGTGGTCCTGTGGTAATGTACTTGCCACATAAGCCTGAGGACCTAAGTTTGGATTCCCTCTACCAACATAATATAACCAGTGGGGTGGTATGTGCCTTCTGGAAACTTAAAAAATTAAAAACATGAATAAAATCTATCAACACACTGTGGTTATTATATATTTTAAGGATAGTTTTAAATCAACATTTTAAATTACTTTAACATGCATTTAAATACTCAGTAAAGGAAATTTCATGAAAATCTTTCAAATGGTTGGCTAGGTAAGACACTGTTTTCAATATGTTCTATTTATTTGCTAAAGATTTTTTTTTTTAACTTCAAACTTCTTTGAAATAAATGTTACAGATTTTTGTTGAATAAAGATCCACTGCCTGTCCTCTGTATAGTCTGCAATGATCTTATTGGCATAATCTAAAAGAACTGATGACAGGTTAATTGCATTTTAAAAGTAGTTTCTATGATTGAGAACTTTAGTTCCAAAGATCAAACAACATCCTTAAGAATAGTGGGCTATTTTTCAAATGATTGTTTAAATTATTCTTTTATTTTTCTCAATTAGCCTCACTTTATTCTGGCTGGCTTTTTGTCAGAAAAAAATTTTTCTGGTCCTTTTAATTTTCACTACACAGCAGACACTACCTTCATGACCCTCACTCTCCCACACTGCATAAAAGCTCAACAAATGCAAAATAAAAAAAAATACAGGCAGCTGATAGATAATTATTTGCAGTTATAGAAGTTTGTTAATTATAAACCTATTTCAAGGCTGTCACCATGCTGAATAATGAGAATTTGAGATTAAATGAACTGATTTGAGAATCAACTCTGACATGAACCAGTGTTCATTTTACTTTTCTGGTTCTCAATTTCTTTGTCTGCCAAATAGACATTTCACAGAGTTAGTATGACACATGCATCATCATTTCACTACCCATCAAGTCTTGGTGCTCAGAATTCCTTTACTTGGATTATTGCCTGGTTCTTAATTATATTTGTTTATTGAATGAATGAATAAATGAATGAGGAGGAATGGTTTTAATACTAACTCAAAAGTTTTGATATTAAGTCACACTTCCTGAATGCAAAAAAGAAGTCAACCACACGCTTTTTTGCACATTTAAGGAAACAGAAGAGAGATTTCAAGCAGACATTGACTAAGCCACAACATTCATAAAGTTGTTTGATGTGTTCTAAAAGATAACTAGAAATAACAACAACACAGTGATAATTTAAATGATTTTCTTTTTTTTCTGAGTTCATTATGATATGAATTAATAGCTTAAAAGTTCTCTAAGGTCTTCTAAAATAAATATTTCTTTAATTACTTTATTTATTTATTTGCAAGGGGGAGGCATATATATAGATAGAATAGGCACACCAAGGCCTCTAACCACTGTAAACAAACTCCAGACTCATAGGCCACTATGTGCATCTGGCTTTATGTGGGTTCTGGGGAATCAAACCTGTGTCCTTAGTCTTCACAGGTAAGCACCTTAACTGCTAGGTCATCTCTCTAGTCCTAAATATATATGTTATTTAGACTGTTGGAAAATTAATTTCGTCTGGGTGATAAGTACATTCACCGCTTAGTAGCCAGTGGGGATTGGGTCTAGGAACACTGTGGATACTCCATCTACGGAAGCTCTAGGGTCATGTATAAAATGGAATGGTATTTGCATATAACATGCACACACTTTAAAGCCTCTTGCTGTACCATATAAATACATTCATGTATAAATCAATTTCACAGCCCCCACACTTAAGGAGTTTAGATGTGTACACAGATTCACTAAACAACTCAATGACAAAGTGCTGCATTTGAGACAATTTCATATGGCACAGATTGCCATAAAAGTTTAAGCTCATTTTCAGGGATACTAGGATTACTGTAGCATAGTAGTTGAGAGTTGAAGGTCTATTGCTTCAGTTCAAATTCAACCCCACAAATCTCCATCTTGCATATAGGGGTTACCTCCCCCTATTGCTCAATTACTTATTGTTGAAATATATGTGACCACTCCCTTAAAGTGTAGTAGGGAGAAATAAATGATGTGTAACTGGAAAGGGCCTATAGTAATGTCTAGCATCTATTGTTTATTCCATGAAGGTTACTCACAAAATCTAACTTCTATTATCATTTCATTGTGAATTCACAAAATCACTTAAATTCCTCTACAAGTCACACCCAGTTGAATGGGAATGATAATATCTCATTGGCCTATGGTGGGTCACAAATTAAAAATGTTTTAAATATGTTTAATAAAGACTTGAACCCTGGTAGGTGATATAATTAATAGAGAGAAATGGACCATATGCAATTCAAGGGATAGACTTGAATTTCCTTTTCATACTTTTAAAATGTCTTCCCCCAATTCAGAGATATAACAATGTAAGCTATAAGGGGTAAACCTTATGTTAGACATTAATAATTTAGTCTATTCTTACTTTTGGTTTTAATTCATTTCTTTGATAAACTTAATTGGTAAAAGGTAAACATTAGAGAATCTTTTGAAACCACTTACATCACTCATCAAAGCTCTAAGGAAGCAAATATGGTCCTGAGGTGCCTTTTGAATTGTCTCATGGATGAGTTGAGTAAATCAATGAACAAAGATTAAAAAAAGACAGAAAATAATGAAAATAATGCAATGTTTTGAGCAGACACTAAAAAATTCAGGTGAAGTTATCTTAGAGTTTGAAGGGACAAATTTAGCTGATCAATAGAAGTCAGCCAATAGAATCTAAGTGGAAATTTTAACTTGAATTCTATATGCCCTGAAAAGCTATGGATGATGATATTACTGTGGCTGCGGGACAAAGCCAGAACCTGAGCAGGTTGTATAAGAAAGACATCATCTCTTCAGCCTGTTGATCTGGTGAGGCAGTGGCCTCAATCCTCTGGGGTTGTATTAAAAAGTGGGAAGATGTACTGAGACTATCATCAATGACCAAAGTAAGCATCCCAGCATTCTAATTCTCCCAGTCATCCTGAATTGTCATGAGGCCTGAAACCATGGGAGTGATAGTTTTGGGTCACAGTTGAGCATTTGAGGTTGAATATATGCTTCAGCTGCAGTGCTATGGTGGTACACACCATATGACCCAGGATGTTTCATACTGATGATGTTTCATACTGCTTTCTGGCCAAAGAAGAGCTGAACCAATTCATTTTTAGCCATTTAATGTTAAAGGACTGTGCTATCAAAGTTTATTTCTCAACACTTTGAGACATTGGTTAAAATGTTTACACGGCTTTATAATATTTAGCAGAATTAGGTATTGAGTTGCTACCAAAGTCTATTTTATTATAATAGTTCTACACCCATCCTCAAACACTTGCAAAAATTATTCTCATTAACTGCTATTACCTTCTTCAAACATATAACCTCTTGGTAGATCTGGCTCCCAAGGCCAGCCCATCATCAGCCCCTATACTTCATGCAGGAATGTAAGCACCAGCTGTCAACAGTGCTTTCAATCCAGCTGTCAAGCCAGGTGTGGTGGGCGTACTGCGCTGTGCTCTGATGCTAATGATGGATTAATTAAGGCAGTGTGTGTGCAAGCAATGGAATCTCAGGGGCCTTGCTGTACTGCTTTTGGCTTTGGTTCCACTGTAGCCCTTTTGTATTCCCTGGAGGCCTCCTCTCAACTTGCCAACAGGTCTGTGTACACCAGTTCAAAAGCAAACAATCAGCTTATCTAAATTAAAACCAAAGAAACCCATGACTAACACCAAAGCCTGTGATTTTGACAGAGAGACAAAGCACTTCAATTGCTTGGCAGACCAGAAAAGGAGGCAGAGGTAGTCTCTGTGGATTCACTTCTGATAGTAGCCTAACCAGTGTGCAGGTACTTCAGGGAACAGTGACATGCTACTTACAACAATGGGCTTTTTCTATATTTAAATGTTCCCTGAGTAAAAAAAAAAAAATCGCAAATGCAAATGATCTTTAATAAAGTTGTCAGCTGTTGGAGTTGTTCCTCCTTCTGAAAAAGTTGCATCTTTATAAATAGTTAAATTTTCTCTCCAGGCCATCTGCCTATCTTTTGGCTATAGTTTTTTTTTTTTTTTTTAATTTTTTTATTGACAACTGCTATACTTACAGACAATAAGCCATGATATTTCCCTCCCCTCCCCCCTTTCCCCTTCAGAACTCCATTCTCCGTCACATTCCCTCCCTCTCTTCATTAGTCTCTCTTTTAAATTGATTTCATCTTTTTCTCCTATTGTGAGGGTCTTGTGAAGTTATTGCTAGGCACTGTGGGGTCATTAATGACTGTCTCTGGGTCATTCACTGGTGATGTCCTATAAGATAACACAATTTTTAGGAGTCGAGGACTGATTACCTACAGGTTCAAATGTGCTGGGTCAAAAGTATATTTCAGTGAATCTTAGTTGAAAATGGAGACTTGGATTTTGTACATGGAACAATAATATTAGTAAACTTAATTGGCATAACCATCATGCTTTGGAGTATTCTTGTGCTGGACACTGAGCACACTATGTACACCACCGCACATACAGGTGATAGGGATTGCAATACTGATCATTTCATAGAAGCCAAAGTTCGAAGAGATTGAATACTCTGCCTGAAGATGGAAGATGAAGTGCATTTGGAAAGGATGAATTTAGCAGGAAGCAGGAGTGAGAAGCCACCAGGAGAAAATCTTGGGTGTGAAGCACAAAGAACATATGGGCTCAATATTTATTAGCAAGAAACTGGAACCTGGTGTGGCTACAATGCCCTTATTCTGGGTAGAGAAGTGAGATGCTGTCATAAAAAGAAGCTTGATTTTTTTTTTCTTCTCACAAGAAAAAAAATTAAATTTAGTTTGTGGAAGATAATGGCAAGGAGGAGATGTTTGGGTTGAGGATGTCTCTGAACAGAATACCACAATGAAATTGACCATTGATGTACAGATTGCCAGAGGTGCAGTAAGGAAAACCCAAGCATGAGCAGTATGCATGCTCCTTGCAACACAGCCAGCTCTGGCAAACCAATGGAATGGTAAAGTCTCACGGTACTGAATACAAGAGTCCTGGCCTGTGAAGGATGAGGGCACATCACATCACGATTTAAGTTTTTTATATGTATTAACTATTTAATTCATACAACATGTCAATGAGGTACATACCAGTGAATAGACAAATCCAATGGGAAATTCACAGTGTGCTTTCCATACTTGCTATCTTGACAACAAAATATTATGTTTGTATCCTTAGGAATTCACTACTCAGTTACACTTATAATACACCTTTAGATTTTATATGCATCATTATCAACAACAAGTTGCTATATTATGTTTGGGAATTCTTTAAAGAGGTTTGGCAGAATTCCTGATATTGCATTTGTGTGTGGAATTTTAACATTTAGGCGATAACAATTAGATCATACTATATCTAGATACCAAGGAAACATTTTATGCACTACCCCACAAGTTCTCACCAGAAAAATAAATTCTGCATGGCTTGAATCTGCACTACTGTCAAATGGATTTAGAACAGAGTGAAGAGACCCAAGCAAAGGGTAATGATAGCAATAATAATGATGAATGGCAAAGCTTTGAGTTAGAGCCGCATGTGCAGTTGGCTGCTTTTATTTAAGATGTCTAAGTAATGTGAAAGCTGCAAGACGCATTAGTGAGTGAGCATGGAGAATCATAATCTGAAATCTTTTTGCAGATATCTTGGTCCTTCCTTATTGCAATTATATGTTTCTATTATTATTTAATTAAAGATAAAAATAATTATATCAGTTAGCCTGCAGGATATCTCAAGTATCACACTATCTCAAGAATCCTCATAGGTTGTTAATTGTTTTACAAACCAGGACCATTAACTGTCCATGTGAACACATTTGTTGTTTCTAAGCTGAAGACAGATGTCTAAATAGACTTACTTTTCAGTGAAGAGTTTTTTTTTTTTTTTCCCCGTAATCTTATTACTTACCATAGGCAATTACAAATATTGCAAAGTATGATAACCAGCTTGTGCATAGATTTACATAACATTAATAGACCTCTGATAGTGAATTTAAAAAAGATATATTCATTTTGAGAGATTGATTGTAAAATAAGATTAATGTGCATGTGCAAGTTGTCTTTGCGATGACTTCATAATTTGTAATGGTATTCAGCTTGACAATATTTACACTTGTTAATGACTTCCGTTATGAGTGATAATTGATCTACTTCATTATCATATTAAATCCTTGATCGTATTCCATTAGTTTGATGTAATAAATGATCTGTGTGATTTTTGGTGTAATGAACTAATTAGACTAATTAAAATCAATATGTGTGCCAATAATATATTTTGAATCCAAATGTTTCTTATGGTGCTGGCTTAAAATCAGCAACTCAGTTAAGAGGATCTAATGCAGATTTATGAGCACTGGAGGAACACGAGGCAGAATAAATTGCTTGTTGTAGTGAGACAGCATTAGTGAAGTACAAGATACCAAGTGCATTGTAAGGTCAGCAGTAAGAGTGCACTTACACATGTAGTTATATGGCACCTTAAACCTCCTCCTAATATATCAGAACACTGAGCAAAATTATTTGGTTTAAATGCCAGCCCGAGTCCTCTGCATTTGTTCCGTGAATAACATTGGAAACATATAACCATCCCATTTAGGTGATAGGTCTGCTACTGTAATGAAATATGTATACTTAGTTTGATATGTGCTTTTAAAGAACTGATTTATTTTCTGTAATAATGATGGAAACACATTCTAAAGTGAAGTTTGAATAAAAAGTTTTCTACAACTGTATATTTTGGCAACTGTAACCCATCCATTTTGCCTTTTGCATTCTACAGAAATTATGAATTACAGATTTAAATAAAGTAATGTTTAATTGCTTCAAAATTCAACTTTCTTGCAGTTCTTGAAGAAACCTGGTCTGATTGCCAAAAGCATAACAGATTTTTCACTTAATCAATCCTTAGATATTTCTCTTTAACTTAGCAAAAAATTGAACAACATGATGGATTGGTTAATTGTGATTATTGGTGTTCAAATTTCTGGAGGGTAAACTACACAAGGACAGAGCTCCACATGTGATTCCTCTCTCTGTAGAGTTAATGTATTGCCTTATACACAGGAAGCTAAGTATTGCCTCTGTTAATTTTTATGCTATAATTAATTATACAAAATAAAAGTTCATTATGACATTTTAATACATATACTTAATGTGCTTTGAATTTTCTTTTAAATATATATTATTTGGAGCAGAAAGTATTAGCTTAGAAAAATAACACTTGCCTGACACAGTCAACGAAGTTTTGATTCTGAGCACTAAAAAAAAAAAAAAAAAAAAAAAAGGAGGGGACAAAGATCTGCCTATTCTGATAAACCAGATCTGCTGAAACTTCTTGTGCAGGCCAACTGTATCAATTATGAATTATAGATATTGGTTGGCTCTCTAGTGGTTGCAAATGTCTGTAATGATTGTGAATGTTATGAATAAGGTGAACCCTAATAGAGATTCTAAGTATTTTTAAAAAGCAAGTATAAGTTTAAGAAATATTATAGATTGTTAAGAACTTCTAGCAAATAATGAGAAGCTTTGTTTCTACTGATACTTAATCACATGAGAAAAGTATTATTGACTATATTTTCTTGGCAATAGAAAGCAGGGATAAACAAAATTGATAGAGACATTGAAAAGATTGTAAGCAATGCTTGCAAGTCTTGGGGGAAACTAGCATATAACATAGGTAAGTATGGACGTTTTGTCACTCCATTTTGTGCAATTGAGCACAAAGGCTCCATTCCTGTGCATAGCACTGGGTGATGGAACCTGTTTAGGGGGCAACGTTGAGTGTTGGGATGTGTGAACTTGCTTCTGAGCACTGGCTGCTTCAGCATGAACTGTTTTATTTTATTTTATTTTTTTTCGAGGTAGGGTCTCAGTCTGGTCCAGGCTGACCTGGAAGTAACGATATAGTCTCAGGGTGGCCTTGAACTCTCAGCGATCCTCCTACCTCTGTCTCCCCAGTGCTGGGATTAAAAGTGTGTGCCATCACGCCTGGCTCCAGCATGGACTCTTAAAACATTTTCCATGATGTTTGTTTTGTTATTCTAAAAAATAGACGTAAAGAGCTGGAGTCTGCAGTTTTAATGTTGTTAGGTTATTTGACCTTCAACAAATACCTTGAACTTTCACATTACAGCATCATGGTGTTTTAAAATACAAAGTTTCTACCTAAGTAATAAAAGTTTTTCTAGTGAGGACACATCATTTTACTGCTAATGATAATGATTTATTTTTCTCAAATATATTTAAATATAGAAAGCATAATTTTATTGTCCATGAATAATTCTCCAGTGCAGTATGATAAAGTGACAATATTCAAGTATTTTGGAAGGCTAGTGTCTTACAGGGGACCAACAAGCTCAGCCTGGAATCTTTGTTAGACTCAGACACTAAGTTGTTCTTGTTCATTTATTGTACCTATCTTCACTCATTCTATAAAATGCTTCCTTCTTATGTCTGCCTGTTCTATTTTTCTATCTTTCTCTTGTCTTCCAGCTCTATCTCTTGATCCATGATACTTAGGTTATAAAGGACACGCAGAAAAGCAAAATATATACTTTGGTAATATACATTGAAGTTTTTTAAATAAGCATATCTTCCTATTATATATTCATTATTGTACCAATTTTATCATATATTTGCACTAGTAAGACTGCAGGGAAAAAGAGCTACACTATTTCTGCCTAAATATTTAACTGTTCACAAACAAATTTTATTTATTTTTGAGGTTATATAGAAATCATTGGCATTTACTGTGATTGTTGAGAGAAATAGATAACTTGTCTCTTTGAGACAAGGCTTTGTCATCTGCTTCTAATGAAAAAAGGCATAATTGATAAGGTAAAAGTTAATCCAGAGCTGGAGAGATGGCTTAGCGGTTAAGGCGCCTGCCTCCTAAGCCTAAGAACGCCAGTTCCAATCTCCAGGTCCCACGTGTAGCCAGATGCAAAGTGAGGCAAGGGCACAATGTCGCACTTGGCCACAAGGGGGCGCACACATCTGGATTTCGTTCATAGCAGCTGAGAGGCTGCTGGCACGCCCATCTATCTGTCTTCCTCTCCCTCTCTCTCTGTCTCTCTCTCAAAAAAAAAAAAAAGTTAATCCATGAAATGATGCTGACCATCTTCCACATAGATCCCTTGGACAGATGGACTTCACTTAGCAAGAGCTTTGAGATGTGTTACAACCTAGGAGGGACTCTAGTATCACTACTTTGTAATTGTGTGATGCAGAGTGACTCACTGCAAAGTGGTTAAAGCATGATAAAGACTATGAAATATGGTATGTGCATAAAAGTCATAAGTTAATTAAGTCCTTGTTATTAATTCTTAAAGTAACATAACTAATAAATTCCATTTGGCTATTTAAATGTGTTTGTCCCAAAGAACTTTCATATGTGCAGAACAAAGGAAATGAAAACTAAAATTTGAAATTTGTGTAGCAGTCAGTGTAGAGGATCAGAGGATCTTTTCTTTAAGAGAGGTGGATAATAAAACAGTGACAAAGCAGAAACCTTAGGAAAAATGAAATTGATATTATTTTGGATTGATATTGAATGACATGAGTCAAGTGTACCATGCACTTATGAATTTAAAACTTTCAACTCTTTCAATATGTAATGGTATTTATACCCAAACCAACCTTTAATAAAATGATAGATTCACACATGTAAATTAAGTACTTTAATGTTAAATAGCCTGGTGCTGCTTTTAGTTTTTGTTTAATAAAAATACTCTAGTAAAATTTGGTTATGCACATAATTTTAATTTAATATTATCACATTTTGCATTATCACAAACTTCTGTGGAAGTAAAGGGACGTTTTATTCATGTGAACTTTTAGAATGCCATTCTACATTCAAAATGTAACTGCAATAAAAACATTTCCTAATTCTGCACACACTGTGAATTTAGATGTATCTGGATGTTACTATGATACTTCAAAAAGAAGTTTTCAAATCAGGAAAATTTTGTTTGGTGTACTGTATTATTTGGGTGCTTTAGAGCTAGTTTGGTTTTGAAAGATTTGTTTTAATATTCTTTTGTATGCAAACTATTATTTTACAAACCTTTTAAAATTACATTTAAAGTACATTAGTTTTCATGTGACTCTAAAGAGTGTTTCTTGATGCCTCCCTAGGGGAAGTAAATCACTTCTTTTGTCCACATGATACTTCATCTCATCTCTGTCCGAACAACCATGAACTATTTTTATACTTGTTGTTTGTCTTTTCATATTATATTCCAAGTTTCTTGAGGACAGAGATCTTGCTCCTTTCCTTCACTACTGCTCTTGTCTAGATTTGTGCCTGCCACTTGCTATGTGTTTGATCAAATACTCTTTTTGGAATAAAATAATGGAACATAAAATGATGTTTAAAATATTTCACTTATTGTGTTGTTAAAAAAATCATTAACAGCTGAAAATGAATACTAGCTTTCCAACTTGAACTTCTGGCTAACAAACTCCCACTTTTTTTTGTTGTTGTTGTTTGTTTGCTTGTCAGTAACAGAATCCTTTTACATGTTGAACTAATACTATTGTGTAAATACATTAGTATATATAATGTGATACCTGATTTTTTATTTGTAAGATGTCATTAAATGTGTATAACATGCCTTTCCCATGATGATTTATAAGTTAGAGAAGTATCTCCCTAAGCCCTTTATAAAGTGTAAAATGCTACAGAAATACATAAATTAGTAGAAGTTGTAGCAATCATTATAGATAACATTTGTTGAGAAAGATTTTAAATGCTCATGGTAACATCTGATTTAGTCTCAATCCTACATCTACCACATGGACTCATTTTATGCACCTCCACTGTTGTAACTAAGCTTGGATCCAGTCACTCATAGGACCCTTCAACACTGACTTCACAGTTTCTTGGTTACCTCTCACTGCATTTTTTGTTTAATAACACACATTTGCTCTTCTTCTGATAGCAACCTAAATATTTGGTTCACTCTTATTAGAATCATTAGGCTGAAATGTCGACATAGAGCTTGGGCACAAACTAGCACAACTGACCCTAGTACAAAGAAAACATGATGTGCTGATTCACTTTCATACCTTATTTTGCACATTGTTTCCTAAGCTGCCTTAGCCTCTCCTAGCCTTTCCTTCAGCTTTTGGGAACTGCAAACATTTTGAAATTTTTACTGCAAACCATTCTATAGATTTCCAATAAGATCTTCTTTTAGTATAATTTCATTGTGGTTATATGTGATGTAAAATCACCAGTGGTTATATGGTCCATATACCTAATAGTAGCGTGTGTGTGTGTGTGTGTGTGTGTGTGTGTGTGTGTATTTTGCCTACTGAATGATTAGTATATGTACAATTTTAACTCCGAATACTCAAAAGACTTTCAGATTGTTTTTGTATGTGTGCATATGTATGCAATACTAAATGAATAATTTATTAATAAATGACGTCTGACTGAAGTAGAAACAGCAAATGCATGAACTTTAAATTTTATGGCATACTTCCTGTAGCATTTAGGCTATAATATCCACCTGCAGTCATGCTGTTAAAGAGAATGACTCAAAATGGCATAATTGAAATGAGATTACTTTCACACTTCTATACTTCCTATGTTTAATAACAATCAGACACAAAATTGTTTTCAAAAGTAAAGACTAAGTAATAGAGGTTTATGGCCCAGTCCTCTCATGTTTATAAATAGCTTGCATTTCCATCTAATTCAAAATGAGTTCATTAATTTTTTGTTTAGCTATAACATTAGCAGAAGATTCAGGCCAGAACTCTGAAGCTGGTTTCTCACAAAAATGATATTCAATTGTGACTCTTTTTCTAATCAGATTTTAGTTTTTGGTGTTTTTCATGAATAATGCTCTGTTATCTCTTCTTTAATGCCAATGTGAATGTATATAAAGATAGAAGGAAACATAAATTATCATCTCATAAATTATGTAAAATGAAAGACAAAAAATAATAATTTCATCTCTAAGTAGATATGATTTCTGAAAACAAAGTGAATATTTTGTCTAAAAAATAGATAGAGTTTTCTGGCTTTTTAATGACTTGGTTTGGGACTGTTAGGAGATTTCTTTTCTCTTTGAAACCACACATTAAAATATTCTGCTCAACTTGTAGAGAATGCAGTGAAAAAGTTGAGTGATTTTGTTTGCTGCCAGCACTGTTTTTCTGCTTGTTTGGAATTATAGCCATATTGTGTTTATTTATGTTATGATTATTAGCTTCATTATTTTAAATTTGTGACTCTGCGCTTGCTGCCTGCCTCTTGATTGGTACAGTATGACAACAGGTAATAGATACCAAAGCACTAAAACAGTCATCATCACTACTGGGAAGAAAACCCCCTCCTCTTTGCTTTTTTTAACCTCCCTCAGCTGGACAGTTTTGACATCTGCTGGTTTGGGACATGGCTGAGCAGCTGTCAGCAGTAGGGTAGCTACGTTCAGCAGCAGTTGGAGGGATGGCAGGGTGCCAGCTTGTACCATCTGTGCGCCTGACATTTCATTCTAATTAACAGTAGGGTTAATTGTTCTGGCAGGCTCAAATGTAGTGTCTAACATTACCCAAGGGAAACATGTACAAGTGCAGGAGTGGCAGGGAGCTGGGGACAGCACTGCTAACAAACCCATCCAGGGAGAGTGGTTAACAGCTACCGATGATTTTACTAGCTGGCCACTTGCAATAAGGCTGAGGTATTTTTTTATTCTGATGAATTATGCCAAGCCTGTAATGATGTAGAAGGAATCAAGCTTAGAAAGGCTGAGACTGCTGCCTTAGGGCAATTGTGAGGGAACAATTTGCATGTTATTACTGCATATTCATACCTAATTGTGTTAGGCTTTGCTAATAGAGCAGAATGACAGTATGAAAAATCGAGCAACTGCTTTAGAGGCAACAAAGCTGCTGTTTTTTTCTTCCTACACTATGAGTGCTGAATGATCATTTAGACGTCTAGTTGCTCAATATGACAAGTCTGCCATTTGTTAGCTTGACATATTATAATTTATAAAACAGTATTCCAATTTTACTTTTAGTTTATTCTCCTCATTTTATACAATATTCATGATAGCAATTTGAATGGGGATATTCATAGCTATTGTGAGGAGTTGTGAATCAAATAAAACTATATTTTGTATGAAGCATTACCATTGTTTTATGATGAATTAATTTTAATGTTTAAATAGCTTTTTCATATGTTAATATAACATAAACCAGGAGTTGATGAGAAGTCCTTATTATAGCAGTGCTCATTCACATTGCTATAGTTAATGTCTTAACATTTCTATTGTGTAAAGACCTATTTTCAGTGTGGTTTGGACAAAAGAATTGTCAGGTAGTTCAAAGACAAAAGTGTGCTGTTTTAGAAAAGTGACTATGTACAGATTAACTGAACTTGGTATAGGATTCTTTCTTCTAAGTAGATAAAATCTTAAGAAATTTCAAGCACAAAGGTATATTTTTTAATGTTATCCCACAATGCTATTTGAAATCTTTTTATGGAAGTTCAGAGAAGACAAAGAATCAGAAGATGTGGTTTTCAAAGTCTACATTTAAAGATGAGGAAGATATATATTCATTGTAATTTTATATCATTTCAATTTGTAAGGCCATAGTTGTAACTTCAAATTGCCCCACTTTGGTATTTGAATATCCATTCATTTCAAGTTATGAGGAACTCACAGTAATGGTGTCTGCTCTAAGAATCCAAACACGTTGTAGAGTTAATCAATGGATTGGAAAAAAGGAGTTTTAAATGGTTAAATTTTAGTATAATAAAAGTTTTGAATTCTTGTAACTTGATTTTTTCAGTGTCTAACCTATTAACTTACTAATTTTTCAAGCTTTTAGTATATACATAGTGGGCCAAGTTAAAAATAAAATGTCCCATGTTAGTGTGCCTTACATCCCTTTACCCCAAAAGCTCAAGTGTTTTCCCAAGTGAAATGAAGCTGGCTAAATAACAGATAGCATAAAATATTTTAAATCCAATGTATTTAGAGTTTACTTTCATAGTAAAATATTAAAGGAGTATAATTTAAACAGAGTATGATGTTACTCAGTTAATTTATAAAACTAAATTCTGGCTATTGGTTTGTAATTAAATAGTTTTGGACATAGGCATTTAGTTCCCTACAAAAGATTTGTTCTATATTTGTGCATTTCTGTGTTACAGGGCAAACAGAAGCCTTTATTATGTAGATGAGTCATCTGTCTGCAAAGAATATATTTGTTGCAATCAGTGTGCTTTATTAAAAGCTTCTTTAAAATTTTCAAACTTTTTAAGGAAGTGTGGAAAGTTAGTACATTATTTTGAAAATATGGTCTAATATATCATCAGAATTTAAGCAAGTGTTTTACAGTGCCAAAGACATCATAGTAATCTTATATTTTTAAATGTTCTTTCTTGCTATTCTCATTGAAGTTTCTTGATACACATAACCTAGTAATGAATCATTCCAGCTCTGAAAATATTTGTCTGTGAAGAGGAAGAACCATGTTTATAAGAAGCATACAATACAAACAAAATGAAGACATTTGAATCAGAACGATTTTATTTTTCATTCAATAATTCTGAATATAACCCATAGAGCTAAATTCTTACAAGTGCTGATATACATAAATATCCAATCTTTTAGTATGAATTATTTGTGAAGGGAGGTCCTTTGTTTTGAGTCTGCTGGTAACTGAATCTTGCAAATGAAAGAAAATTACTGCCATAATAATTATTACCTGGTTTAGATTTTTGCACCAGAGATTTGATCAAATCTTTTAATCTTACGTTATCATCCAATCTATCATTATTATCAATTTCCAGAACTATTACTTAATTTCTTTCCCATTTTCTCCTGGTGGTGTCTCTCCAACCTAAGACTCAATGAATGGTCCTTTCAGTCATTTCCTTAGATAATGACAATGAAATATAAACATATACTGATGGTTGTATTCCAAAAGTGTTTCTAAATTTTTGTGTATTTCTTCATTTAACAATTCAACTTAATTGAATTGTATGACAATTCAATAAAATATGTATCTTTCTTGATTTTTCTGATGAAGAAACTGAGACTTAGCTACAATGATTTACCCAGTTAATGGGTAAAAATTAGATTCAGAGCAAGTTATTTTAATTAATGCCATATACATACTATCCACAGAGAGCACAAAGGAAAAGCTGAATGCACAGGAAACACTTTCAAAAAATTACATTTATAAGATATATCTTAAGATTTATTTTTATTTTTTTAATTTATTTATTAGAGACAGAGAGAGGAAGAGAGAGAGAAAAAGAGAGGGGTCACCAGGTCCTCTAGCCACTGCAAATGAACTCCAGAGGCATGCATCACCATGTGCTTATGTGGGACCTGGAGAATCAAACCTGGGTCCTTAGGCTTTGCAACCATGTACCTTAACTGCTAAGTCATATCTCCAGCCCTATCAGATATATCTTAAATACTAAAAGCACAACTGTAAACAAATTTGGAAATGTTTGTTCAGAAACTGCTGTGGGAATGCAAGATGATACAACCACTATGGAAAACATTATGGAAACTCCTAAAAGGATTGACTATAGAGATACCAACAGACCCAGTTATTCCCTTACTGGGCATTTACCCTAAAAGCTCCATGCCTCAGTTCAGCTAAGAGCTGGAATCAACCCAGATGTTCAACATTAGATGAATGGATAACCAAGATGTGTGCACGATGGAATTCTACACAGCAGTAAGGAAAAATGACACAATGAAATTTGAAGAAAATGGTTGAATTTGGAACAGATAATTCTCACAGAACTCACCCAGTCACAGAAAGATAATCGTTGCATGGTCTCACTCTTCTGTGGCTCCTAATCTGGATCTGCCTGAGATGATGACGAACCAAATAGGCATCTTGAGGACTGGACAATAGGGAGGGTGAGGTAGGAGGGGAGGGTAAAGGTGGGACAGGATGCAAAACTGTACCCAAATGGAACTGGTACCATAAAATTCTATACCTTGAAGGACAGACTAAAAGGTAGAACCTTCATCAGGCCCTTAGAGGAAACATCTGAATCAAAGGGCCTTGGAGAGGGTGTGATTAAGACTAACTTTAATCTTCTCCTGTTTCTCTCTCTTTTCTCTCTTTCTCTTTTATATTACCTATCTTTTTCTCCATTCTTTTCCCTTGGTGCTGGCCTGTAACTCTCAACACCAGGATGCGGGTAACATCACAATGAGCTGTTGATCAGAGAGACCTACAAGGTCTCCTATAAGAAGACAAACTTCTGTCAGAGATTAGAAATGAATGCTTCATTCTTTATATAGCATGCTCAAAATTTGGTATGCATGCTATATAAAGCATGCTTAAAAGAGATTACTGGATGTCCTTTCAGAAGAGGCCTAGCCATTGTCTAATGGAATGTCTGTGATTATTTGATTGTAAAAGGGTATGCACATTTGATTAACTTTCTATTGACTATGTTGTTTTACAACTCAGTAGGGGTAGAAGTTAACCTGAAGAAAACTAATAGCAATGCAAATGGTTTTTGTCCAAAGGAAGGCAAACATTTTTGTCCCAATAGAGAAACAACTGATTTCCTCTCCATACAAATATAAGCCCAAACATTACATGTTATTGTCAAACATTTAAAATGCATTTTTTAAAATGTTAATAATTTTTGCATCATGAGTAACTCATGTCAAGGTTCTTGATATGCCATATTTTACAATATTTTTGAAACTAGCCTTTTCAATTAAATTTATTTAAATGGCACATAAAAGCAAAAGTATACATATCAATAAGTATCATGATGTTTTAATATGAGAATATATTGCATAATGTTTATGTGTAAGCATATATGTGTCTATACACTTATTTCTTTATGATGAGATCTTTCCAACTCCTATCTTGTAGCATTTTGAACTGTGTATAGTACATTATTATAGGAGATAATAATTGGCTAAGCAGTTTAGGGTGATAGAACCACAAAGTGAATAGCTCTCTCTTTAACTAAATGTGAGAGCTGTTCTTTGGCCTCTAAGGGAAAATCTAGGTCAATTTACTTTACTATAGGTCAGAGCCTTCACAAGAATTTGCCCTTTCCTTATCTCTACCCTCTCAGGGAGTCCTTTCACTCCCCTCCTAGAGAACTAAGATTTGTGGAAGATTGTCCTTTTCCAAAGGACTCCACACACCTAACCCATCCAAGGTGCTCATAAAAAAACCCAACCTGAGTCTCAAGGTGGGCTTCTTAAACCCTCTCTTGCCTCCTTGGGCAAGAACTCTGCCTTGATTTCTTTTAAGTTTGGGGCTTCCTTGGACAAGAGCTATGTCTTAATTCCTTTTCTTAAGCCCTACTTTTCTTCTCCCTCCTAAACCTTTAAGGTATAGTAAAATCTTTCAGAATCTTATCCTCTGGTCTATGGATTTTATTCTTCAAATTCATAGGAACACCTGCAAATTATCAGTGTATTGTTATATAGTGGTACATTGCCAGGGAACCCCCAAATGTCTGTACCATTATATAGTCTCCTATAGTCACCCTGTGTTAAGTTAAATCATCCCTTCCAGAAAGACAAATACAACACACTTTTACTATATTTGTAATCTTACTAGTTTCATTTTTTTTAAGGTAGGGTCTTACTCTAGCTCAGACTGACCGAGAAGTCACTATGTAGTCTCAGAGTGGCCTTGAACTCATGGCAATCCTCCTACCTCTGCCGCCCAAGTACTGGGATTAAAGGCATGTGCTACCATGCCTAGCTACTAGTTACAATTTCTATGAGAACCATTAATGGATGGAACAAATTCTGGCACATAGTTATTTATAACTAGACTGAAGTTTATACTTAAAACATTTTGAAAATCATATTTTGGAAAGCACTATGAGGTTAAAATAAATGCTGACTTAATAGGTAAGAAGAAATGTGACTGGATTTTATGATTTCCTCTGAGTGGGTCCAGGGTTTTCTAAGTCCTTTCCATATATTGACTGTTTTAATCCTCAGCACAAATTTTTGTGGTGCTTGTTAATCTCCCCATTTTATAAAGACGAGGCTGGACTTGGAATTATTCCTAGGTGCAGTGTCCTGGGTTCCGTCTTATATGGGTTGTACATAGGTCAGACGCCACACCTCTGGATTGTTGTCTAGGATCAGTACAGTGGATGCAAGGTAAAATATAATGAATGCTTCAATCAAATATTCTTCTGCAGGGAATGGGGTAGGCAACTAATAAGGCACTGATAAGGAAGATACTGCTTTCTAGAGGGAAACCTTGGATAACATTCTGTTTTGATAGATGGGATTCCATTTTGTCATAGTCTTGAGGGTCCTTTATTTACATGAAGATTTTCTCTTTGTCTTCAAGAATGTTCCAGCTAAGTCTATCTTAGCTTATCTCTGGCAAACACTCTCTAAAGGTTTAAAGGACTGGCCCTTTTCAGTCAAAAATAATCTGAAATTTAAAAATTGAGTTTTATTAGGAAATAAAATGCAATGAAGCATGGGTTGGTTTCTGGTAGATCTACATGGTTACTTCAGTTGTGATGCTAACAGCTTGACTCAGCATGCTATTTAAACTTTGAACCTTAACTGCCCTATTTGAACTCATGATGAGATGCCTATTTGGAAATGATATACTAGAAACAATGTACCCACTGATATGGCAAATATACAGAGAGGTCAATGATTTCTAATTACATGTGTCAATTTAGAATTACTCTGGCCTTCAGAAAAAGTTTTGTTATATAGTTACTTCTCATATCTTTTTTCCTCAAATTTCAAGTTTAGAAAAAGTGTTTGGGTAAAGAAGTATATAATTATTGTTATTGAAACATTTATAAAATATTGGGCACTTAACCTAATTTTTGGTTTCTACATATGGAAAGAAAAACCTATGTAATTCTAAAAGGAGTCATTTGTGTTTATTTTAAATTATACTAAATGCCTTTTAGTTCTCCAGTATTTCCTGAATTTTAGCAATTTTCTTTGTATCAAGCTAATATGATTGATAAGCAGCACATGCTAACTGAATGTTTTCTTTATTTTGAGTACTCTGGGAAAAGAGAAAATGCTACAGTGAATTTATACTCACTTCACAGATGAGTTATTTTTGTCCATATATAAAAGTCTCCTATGGTTGCATATTTCATTTAGTTACAGTTTTTAAAAATTAAATTATGTATTTTTTATTGGAGGGAGAGAGAGAGACAGAGAAAGAGAGAGATAGAATGGGTACACCAGGACCTCCAGACACTGCAAACAAATTCTAGCACCTGTGCCATCTTGTGCATCTGGCTTACATGCAGACTGGGGAATCAAACCTGTGTCCTTAGGCTTTGTAGGCAAGTACCTTAACCACTGTGCCATGTCTCTAGTCCTTATTTTTTGATTACTTAATTCATTTTTAAAAAGCAGAAAATCCAGGCTGGAGAGATGGCTCAGCGGTTAAGGCGCCTGCCTCATAAGCCTAAGAATGCTGGTTCCAATCACCAGTGGTTCCAATCTCCAGGTCCCAAGTTTAGCCAGATGCAAAGTGATGCAAGGGCTCAATGCTGCACTTGACCACAAGGGGGCGCACACAACTGGATTTTGTTCGCAGCAGCGGAGAGGCTGCTGGCACGCCCATCTCTATCTGTCTTCCTCTCCCTCTCTCTCTGTCTCTCTCTGTGTCTCTCTCTCAAAAAAAAAAACTAATTCATTCATATTTGGTACATGGAGTGGAAAATTTAACCATAGATAATGTTATGACTGGCAGTTTATTCCTACAAAACTCATGCTGAAATTTCATTGCCAGTGCAGTGGTGATGGCAGGTGGCAGCTTTGATTGGGTCACAAAGGTTCTGCCATCCTGGATGGGATTAATTACATGATAAAAGGCTGAGGTCAGCCACCTTTTGTCTCTGTGCCTTTTTGCATATGCCTTATGATGGTTTATCAAAACAGCCTCACTTTGTGCTGATGACTCCATGGTAGACTTCATAGCCTTGTGCACTGCCTGAGGTTTCTCTGCTTTAACATAAATTTAGAAGTTAGGCCTCTTTTAGAGCAAGCTCATGATTCCAGCTACTCAGAAGGCTGAGGTAGGAGAGTTGCAAGGTCAAGGTTCCTTGGGCTACAAAGAGTTCAAGACCGACCTGGGCAATTTAGGAAGAACTTGTCTCAAAATAAAAACTAAAAATGAGCCTGATGATGGATCTCAGTGTTAAAATATTTTGTCATATGCACATGTGTATGCAGATGAATATGTGTGCTGGTGTGTGTGTGTGTGTGACTGATATACACTTGTGTCGGCAGATGCATATGTGCGCTGTGATGTGTGTGGCATATGCATGTGTGTGTGCAGATGTATTCATCATGTGTGCACTTGTGCACTCATGTAGAGGCCAGAGGAGAACATTAGTGTCCTCTTCTGTTTTGCTCATCCACATATTTCATTGGGACAGAACCCAGAGCAGTCTGACAGTTGAGTCCTGCAATTCTCTACCCTCTATTTACCACAAGTCTGGGTTTATAGATCTGTGGCCACATCCAGCTATTTATATGGATGCTGAAGAATCTAACTCAGGGCTCATATAGCTGTGCTTGCATAGTTAGCAGCAGCTTTATATGCTTGACCCATCTCTCCAGCCACAAGAGTTTGAAATGTAAACTAAATTGGTTGTTATTCATAATACAACACAAATGACTAGAAGTATGTATAGTTCTTATCTATAAGGTAGAAGAAAATAAAATCAAATTTTGAAGTAACCTGTATTTTATAGGAATATATAGAAATGTATGTATATATATATATATATATATATATATATATATGTGTGTGTGTGTGTGTGTGTGTGTGTGTATAATGTATATATTAAACTGTGAAGTTGTAAGTATTTTCCCAATGTTTTAATATGTACTTCTTACTTTTCCAATTGTGCCTATGAAAACATGAGCTTGAAAAAGAGTGCACATAATTGAAGAGCTGTTTAATCTAAAGTAAAAGTCATATTTCATAAGGAAGAGCCACCAGCTACCTCGAAAACATGTAGTTCTCAGGATGGTCTTCTGAAAACAATTTCAAATGGAACAAGATAATAATGTCACTTTAGCAAATTTGCAATTTATAGTTTTCAGGTAGTCAGTGATATCTTTAGTTACACAGTGAATGACATAGACCATAAATATTTTGTGGAAGCTGCATGTTCTTCAGCAACCTGGGACATCAACAAAAATTCCATAGACAATTCATTTTTGTCAAACACAAACTGTACTTTATTTGAATTTATTGTTTGCAAAAGTGTTTATATTCAGTCAGAAAATAGTCATATCTCTCTGTCATGCAGGTACTGAAAGTTGGGTGAATCTGGTAAATTAAAGCCTATGACATTGGAGAAACTGGCTGGTATACATCAGTTTCACTTTCTTCTCTCAGTTCTGCAGGCTGCAAGGAGCCAGAGCTTCTTTTGCACAATAACATGTAAGCAAAGTAAATTTATAGGTCTTCTGTTAGTGAAACTACCGGCCAAGGCTCAGATAAAACTAGTCTAACTACATTAGAGCACATTCTAAAATAGTCCACATACTACTGGAAAGCATGACAGACTCTGCAAGTAGAGAAGATATTCTAAACACAAACACGTGTGTGTGTGTGTGTGTGTGTGTGTGTGTGTGTGTGTGTGTTTATATGTGTGCAGGTTTATATGTGAGTTTGTATGCTCATTCCTGTGCTTTTAAAGACTCAAGAACAACGTTATCAGAAACACCATCCACTGCCTTTGAGACAGGCTCTCTCATTGGTGTGCAGCTCACTAATTATGAGGCAAGCACTTTACAAACTGCACTTTCTCCCTATCCCTTCAAACACACTTTTGATTTTAACTTTTGAGATAATAAAATTTAACTGCCTTTTCTTTGAGACAAAAACAAATGAATGAGTTATGGATTTCCATGGGCATATGCCCATAGTCAAAAAGCAAAGGGAATGGAGATAGTTAATGTTAATGCAATCATAGGAAATCATCCATTGAAAAAAAAAGAAACAACAGACATGATATGTAAGCCAGAGGGAGACCAGGACAGCAGGTATGAGCTGGTGCATTCATTCCTGGAAAAGCTAGCAAGTGTGATTCTAACCTCATGTCTAGTTTTATGTGTGCCTGGCTCTGCTGGGTTTCTATACTACTGGGTAATCACAGTTTGTGCAGAAACTGCCATGACATACTATCCTTTATAGTTCCTCTTTTTAATATTTTGTTTTCCATTTTTCCATTTTATATCAATGTATATTGTATATGCTATTAGTTTGCATATACAATATACATTGAGGTGCATTTGTTGGTAACTTGACTAGAATACTCAAAGATATTTCTCAGAGAACATTTAATATTATCATGTCAAAATGTCAAAGAATAAAATGTCTTTGTATGTTAATATAATTTCATCAAGCAAAATGACTTACCAAGTGATCAATCATCTCTAATTGACAGACTTCGTTACAGATTCTAACATCTTATAAAACAAAACTTAATAACATTATTGATTCAAAAAATACTAAAATAGAATATGGTGTATTATTTCCATTTATATCTTTAGCTTTCATTTGAAAATCATTTTTAAAATAGCAATAATTTTGGTTTACCAAAATTAAACTGTAAATTTTTTAGCAGTATGTAAGTGAATATTAAATTTTTACTTTTATCTTTACACCAGGCATGCATTCTGTCCATGTTCAAAGTAAATACATTAAAATGAATAAATGGGCTAATGATCATAGAGGACTAAGAGTGGGATAGTAATTGTAATCTAATGTTAACCAGTTCTATTTTCAGTTATAGTTTCTTAAAGAATTCTGCTATGTGAGACTTCACAGATATATGATTATGAATTTTTGTAATTTATCTTACACAAAGAAGAACATATTAGGTAGTTTTAAAATATTAAAACCTACATTCATACACTTCTCCTATTAATAATAGAAGCATTAAATATGCAAATAATTTCTCAAGTCATGGAATTTTGAAAAGATTGTATGTCTTAATATATCTTTGCTATATTATAGGTATAGGTTTTGAAGGATTTGGGAGTATATCATTTATTTGCAATATATCAATTCCAGTGTTCATCCATGTAATTAATAAAAATTGTGATTTTTATGGTTGGAAAAGAGTGATTGAGACAAAAGCATTGTCTCTGAGGCCCATGACATCAAGTGTGGAGATGCTCAGGTTGAGTCCAAATGCTTTAGTTTGCAAACCTTGTCTAAATGTGATAGCATTAAGAAACAGGATGGAGATGGTGAGCTTTATGGGAGACATTGAAGACTAGACATTTTATCTTCTCAGTAAAAGGGAGAAATAATTTTTTTAAATATTTTATTTTTAATTATTTATTTATTTGACAGAGAAAGAGAAAGAGGGAGAGAGAGAGAGAGAGACAGAGAACGGACACACCAGGGCCTCCAGCCACTGCAAATGAACTCCAGATGTGTGCGCCCCCTTGTGCATCTGGCTAACGTGGGTCCTGGGTAATCAAACCTGGATCTTTTGGCTTTGTAGGCAAACACCTTAACTGCTAACTCATCCTTCCAGCCCCAGGTACTTTTTTTTTTTTTTTTTTAATTTAAGGGGATATTATGAGCAGGCTTGTAGTCAATGTAATAAATATACTTATAATGCAATTTGGAAACCATTTCAAAAGCCAGTGTTCTGAGAGGTAAGGAAATTGATATATGTGAAAGAATGGGGAGAGATAAAATACACAGTGCAGTTAAAATGAAAGGCTGAATGAGAAGGTTTATATAGGACATATTAAGAAGAAAGGAATGAAGATTTTTGAAGCCTTTTGAAAGAAAAGAAATGATGCTCTCAAGAAGATAAAGCAGTTGTGAAGGTGTAAGTATAGGGAGAAGATGAAGATTACAGATTTCATGTTGAACAGGTTTAAGTTGTGGTTTGGAAAGACATACAAAGATTGCCAATAGGCTACTGGAGATGTGGCAGCAAATTTCTTTCTTCACATCAACATTTGCAATGGTAATCAAAAGCTTTCTTTAAAATTTTAAAGAAAATTTCATTAATATCTGTGTTGAAAGAACTGATTAAAATGTAATTTATAAAATATGTATTTGTTCAAAGCCACACATTCTCCTTTAAATTTTAATGCAAAGGGACTCTACATTAAATTAGTATTAGGCATGCTCCATAGACTAGTTAGGATTCATTATGATACCACCATACCCATTGCCAGTCTTGGTAGGAGTTATCACCATGTTTCATATTCCATACATCTATGGATGAGAAGGAAAGGATAAACGGGTGAATTGATGAGGGAGCACATCATTGATTTTTTTAAATTTTGGAAGTTATTGATCTTCCTTTTTTGGTATAATGTTAGGAGATAATTTGATGGGAATATATACTGAAACCTTGAAAAAAGTTACATTGCTTACTTATAATGGTTACCTTTGGTTGTGTAGCTTAAAACACTGAAGGTTTTATGTTTAATGTGAAGATTTATGAAGCAGTAAACTTGTTTTCATTTCCTCATTTATCTATGGAACAGGAGAACAGTACAAGTTGGGTATATTTTCCTTAGTAAAATATAAAAGCAACATTTTTAGAACTAGACTTTTCTTCAGGGAATTTCTCAAGTCATTCATCCACTGCAATTGTGCTAATTGTGTAGTTCCAATAACATACAGACAAAAATGTCCAGATTGCTCTGTGACACTGTATGATGTAGGTAACTTTCTAATGTAAATGAATGTCAGGAGACTATGGACGATCCTTTTATTCTTTGGATCATTACTCCACCCTACATCATAGGCATTTGGAAAGATTTTAAGTTGACAGTGTAGCCTCATACAGCTTATATATCTATTCAAAATTTTATTACCTTCTATAAAGCTAGGGAAACACAGAAAGAAAGACCAGCAATTCACAAGTTCCGATTCTCTACCAAGTAATAATTCCTAGTGTTGCTGTGTTATGTGTTGAATTTAGGTCCTCTTTGCCCCTCTGCTCAAGATATGTTGAATTTTCAACTTTCAGTACATAACAATATGGCCTGATCTGAAAATAGAGTTCTGCAGATGTGATTAATATGGAAGTAGGGTGGGCTACTGATACTCTGTTTTAGAGGAAGCATGGCTTTGCTGACCCTTGGCCTCAGTGTTCTAGCCTCTAGTTAGAATGTAGCATTGTGACTGTTCTGAACAACTTTGTTTTAGTGTTCTTTTCCTGTAGTCCTTATAATTAGGCTGTAAAACATTCTGTGGTGTTACAACACGATTGTTTACAGTCTGTTAATATATCTATTAAGTTTTCATGACAGTGCCCAGCAACTGGTACTTTCACAATTTTCTGTACCTTGGAAAACTATGACTCAAGAGGCTAGAATTTTAATTAAGCCCTTTGATATTAAGACATTTCAGGCATTCTTGTCAGCTCCATTTTCCATTGGTTTTTAGAAAATGCAAATATTACTAAGAAGGTACACACCTCTTTATGTCTTCTGTGAGTCTTTTTATGTCTCTGGGCCCAAGATGGTGCACAAAACTCACTTTAAGTGTAAGAAGATCACTGATAGTTTTTGAAAGAATGACTGGATACAGTGTTCCAGAATAATGAGAATCCATCATACATTATGAAAACTGACATATTTATTATTTTTTCAACTCATTATTTGTTATATAAAGTCTTTTCACATGAAAAATCTGCTCATTAATTCTTTCCTTGCTTGAGTTTTGAGATGTATTAATTAATTTTTATTTCCTTAGGCTATGAAAGATCAACCAATTATTTGGGGTGGATTTTTTTGGTCAGATAATCTTATATAACATCACAATATACATTAAAATTTCCTTATATTCAATTTTCTAAAAGTGTGTAAATTTGAATGTTAATTTAATATCTTCCCTCCAAAATAGTAATTAGATAATCATTAAACATCAACAACTAGTCTACATATAATAAACATACTGTAATTTATCTTTTAAATAGCTTTCAGCACTTATTCTGAACTTTTTCTCTATTCACTAGTAGCTTTAGAAACAATATACTTGGATTTCATTATCCAAGCTAACTAATCTGGTAATCTCTTGCAACCCTGTTCAAAAACAAATTCAGTTGCCTGTAATTAATTTTAGGCAGATATTTAATATTATATACAGAGGCGGCATGCTTTGAGATAGTTCCTTCATTCTTCTATCTTGGTAAAGGGAAAACTTGTAAGAACATGGAATCACACAAAGTTTTCCTAACTGTGCATAATGCACTATTAAGACCATTGGTCACTTCTATCTACTTAAGAAAAACATCCTTTCCATTTTTGACTGTATGTTTGTGTTTCTATGCATGATTAACTAATGTGTACAGCTCACTCACACAAAGGTACTGAATGAAATATCCTTTCTTTTAAAAGGAAAGAACCAATAATTTTGTTACATTTGAGGGTCAGTAATGCTCAGCATAAAGCAATATGTGGAGAACAATAGCTCCTTAGAGAGTGAAAACCATGGTACTCTCATTATCCATAATCTCAGCTGGTCACCATAGTAACAGCATTCTGTTTTCCAAGATGAAAGCCTTTATAGTTCTGTAGAATTCACTTCCTAGGCCTCTGTACACACCAGCGGCATCTAGTGGCTGAGACCTCAGCTGAAATTTTTGCGCTTTACCATGTGTACACGATGTTGAAGAACTAATGTGGAAGCACATTTGAAAGTAGCAATCTGTAAGAACTCATTATGATGGGTGACTATCATTTTCTTTCCTGAGAAGTATTTGTGGCTTGCAATTATAATAGAATAAAAATATACATAATTTTTTTTTTTTTTTTTTTTTTTTTTTAACCAACACTTTTAGAATTTTGGGCAACTGGGGACTGGTAGGATCTTGCATGTTCTCTAAATTTAGCAGTAAATTGAAAAGATGTAATTTCAAGACTTGATAAGATTGTTTCTCTGAGAGTGTATGGGAGATTTTTCTGGAATCTCTAGGACACAGATTTGTTAAAAACTGGAATACAGCCAGGCGTGGAGGGCATGCCTTTAAACTGTACACCTGGGAGGCAGAGGTAGGAGGAAGACCATATGTTTGAGGCCTCTGAGACTACAGAGTGAATTTTAGGTCAGCCTGGGCTAGTGGGGATACCCTACCTTGAAAAATTAAAAAAAAAAAAATACCTCCCCACTGGAATATTTCAATCACTAGTGCAGCCTCAGAACAGTTAAGTTATCTCTACCACTTTGACTTTCTAATTCAAATGATTAGAGTGCTCTTTATGAAGTGTTTTTAGACATGTACACATAATAGGGCTTATTGTATGTATCAGATGATTACAAGGGTCTACCCTAACCTTGATTATTATAGGGCCATTTAAAAACTATTTGTGCCTAGGGTGGGAGAATGAGGTTTCAAAAGTCCATGAGAGCTCTATTTTTGTCTTTTTCAGGAGTCTGCAAATTGATTTCCATAGTAGGTGTATGAGTTTGCACTCCCACCAGCAGTGAATGAGGGTTCTTCTTTCCCCACATCTTCACCAACATTTAATGGGAGCCAAGTGAAAATCCTGTGGAGACCAAAATTGTGCACTCATATGAGAATTTTCCACTAGTCTTTGGACAAAAATGAAGCCACACCCATCAAAATCTGTCTAAATTAAAAAATGCTTATACTCTTTAACCTATCCTGATCTTATGCCCTGTTGGAGAATCTGATTTTCTTTTTCAGAAAGCAGCCAGAACTAAGGATAACCAAACTCTATCAATAGAACAATGATAGCTGACTCAATGTCAGTGGGTGAATCACCCCTACCTAGAATAACAGCTAGGGCCCAAGTGAAAACACAAAGGCATTAGTGAGATGGGCAAGAGTGCTGCTTCCACAGCAGGCCTGACAACCTGAGCCAGGGTTGATGGAGACCAACACTGAGGATACACAAGACAACCCAAAACTGAAATACAGAAGCTGCTGAGACCTCAACACTAAACTAGACTTAAAACACACCCACCAAGGTTCAGGGAATTTTGCAAAAGAGAAGGGCAGAAAAAAATGTTAGAGCCACAGTGTGGGAGGGAATATCCAGAGACATTGCACCCCACCCCCACAATCACTGACTTATGCTCTAACAACTCTTAATCCTCAACAGCATGGTGAATGCCAGCCATCCCACTGAGGAGGGACCTCAGTGGAGTGGGGGCAAGGAGGAAAGCAAATGATGGTACCAACACAGGATGTGTCAATGTATAGTTGCAATACACTCACACACACACACACACACACACACATGAAAAATCATTAAAAAAAAAAAAAAAAAAACTATATTCCTGTGTGCTTAGCTTTCTCTGGTTCCTTACGTTCCATGGAAGCTATTGGGAGGATTATGTTAGCGCACTGAGTGATTTTTGAGGTGTAATTTATCACAAAGTTATAGTGATTGACTTATTCATAAAATCAACAGACTTTATTATTCTCAGTTTGTTACAAGGAGACTGGAAAGAGTAGATATGGGTGATGTCTAGGGCTGTCTCATCCTTGGAAGTTGCTACTTCTTAGGTTACATTTTCCCACCAAACAGTAATGGTCTTGCCTTTCCTTCCCCACTGGTGAGGTGTGTTTAGACGGATGCCATCTTGACCAGAAGCCACCCAAGATTTTTTTTTAAATTTTGTTTCTCTTACATACCAGAGAAATTTTTACATAAAATTTATTTCATTTATTTAACACAGATGAATTTCAAAGAAATGATTTTGCTAAGTAATAAAGTATGAGTTAAATGCTTATCATTCTCAAATCTGTTTTAATCTTAGGTCATCCACCTGTAAGAAAATATAGACGCTTACACATACACATAACACACACATACACACACACACACACACACACGTATTGGGCTTTTAAAGCACAGTAATAGGGTAACAATATACTAATACCAAAATGAAGCTGTATATTGATGTAATTAAAAAAATTAACAATGATGTAAATTTTTGAGAAAAAATAGTATTCAGTCAGGTTTTTAGAAAATAATCTGATATGGAGGTTTATATGCAGGAAATTTATTGGTGATCTGTCTTGGATAGAAGCCTGTGTCAATGAAAAGAGCAGGACTGAGCTCATCTCGGTGACATCAGAATGGCTGGCTGTTTCTTCCTCGTCTCCAAAGAAGGGCCATTGTAGCCCTCCCTTAACCAGCCATATGAGGCAGGCCATCTTCAGGAACAGGACATGAGTTCGGGTGAAGCAACTCTTGTAGGCAAGGCTCAGAGACACATTCAATGGGAAGCACCAGTAGCATTGTTCCCAGCAGCTGAGGGGCGAACTCTATATTGTTGGGGAAGAATCTGAGTAGTAACACACTTGTTGCAAATGCAGCCTTCCATTTATACAATCCCATCAATCTAATTTTCAAGGTATCTTTTATCCAGAGCTCTTCTATATTTCAATCTGTAACTTTTGCCATATGCTGAATGAAATCTTTTTTCTGAGTCCCTCTGGGCACACATGTCTGACTCTGAAGCTTTTGTTGTTTTCTGACTACTTGTCTAGAATTCCCTGGCTTCTTTGTGTCCACTTTCTTGTCCTAGTCATTTGGTTAGGAACTTAGTCAAGTACTGTCCTTACAAAGATGTCTTAAACACAAATTCTCAAACTTGAATATGCATGAAATCACAACATATGGTATCTTTATATTACAAGATAAGGTAACGTGCAGGTTTTAAGTAGGGTCTATATAAGGCTTTTGGGTCAATGGTTTTATTATAGAGTATATATTCTGGGGTCCATTGTCTAGATTTCAGTAGCAGAGCAGAACTTCTATGCATAACATGCATTATTGCATAGATTTAATTCACGTGCATGATATCATCTTGTAGCAATCAAAATTTCCCCCCAATTAAATTGCAGGCCCTTTACACTCTAGTTTTGTTTGAGATGTTTCTGCATTCCCCACAGTTCTTAGAACAATGCTATGTTGTTAGGAAATGTAAAGATGTCTCTTGTAAGAAAGTTCTGACATGCAATTTGTAAATTTTCAAGTTCACCATGTGAGTTTCAGAGTTTTCTGCCTCTACTCACACAATTAGAACTTCCTATGAACTCTACATTTTCCGAGTATCAATAGTGTTCCTTACGTCCCCAGGTAGCAAAAGGATTCACATCCCCAAATGTTTCTATTGTGGAACTAACCACTAATCACTTTAGGAATATGTGCAATCACTCTTATAAATGTGCAAAGGCACAGAAAACAAAAGTGCTTAGAACTAAAGATTTGGGAAGCTGGGAGTGGTGCACGCCTTCAATCCCAGCACTTGGGAGGCAAAGGTAGGAGGCTTGCTATGAGTTTGAGGCCACAGTGAGAATACATAGTGAATGCCAGGTCAGCCTGGGCTAAAGCGAGACCCTACCTTGATAAAAAATAAAAATTAAAAAACCCTAAAAATAAAAGTTTTGGTAAAGGTAGGACATATTTGTAATTCCCTAAATTAGTGACATAGATCCCTCATTTCTTTTAGCTTCAAAATACAGTGAGTGACATGGGACATACAATAATATTTGTCAATGGCTCTTTTCTGTCATGAGTGGTTGAGAAACATGCTAACTTTTGAAGAGTGTCAATTAAAGAACAGTTTCAATCCTATTTCTAGGGAATCCTAACAGGTACATTTGATTGACAGCTTTACCCAAATGGTGATTTCAATTTCTATACTCTGATAATTTCCAACATTTCATGTTTGTTCCTCATTATCAGCAGTCTCCTCTTCCTCTTCTCCTCTTCTTCCTTTTCATCTCCTATTCCTGTTCCTCTCTCTCTCTCCTCCTCCTCCTTATGTTTTGTGTTTCTCTTGGTAAAATGCAGACTGGGAAATGTAGCACTTTCCCGGATTGACAAATCAACCAGAATGTGTGATTGTCTACCTTATCTGGTTGAGATAAACTTCTTACTAGATGACTACAAGTCCTAACTTCGTCAGTGAAATCTATACCTCTACTGTTTGCACAGTGTTACAGCTGATAGGCTTGAACTTTTGACCACGTAGATGCTTTTTCCTTGGACATCATTATAATTTTGTGTTCTAGTATAAGGTTATTTATTGGTGTTCCAGCTATGAAATAATTCTTACAATGCATTTTTGTTTGTGTTAAATTCTTTGGAAATCCTAGAGAGTTAATACTAAATATTTGCTATAGTCCAATTATTTGAAAGACCTCTAATAAGCCCTTTTAGTCAAAGACTACAGAATTGCACAGTGCTTATTGCTGGTTGACAGCATATGTATACTCATAAGTTGGTCATTTTGTTGGAAACTCAGGCAGCAAGCATAGATGTGCATATTGATGTTATTATACAAATCAAATATGTTTAAAGAGACTGGGTTAGCAGGTCCTCAATATTAAAATGCTATAGTTGACTCTTTCTCTTGGTCCTAATTTCTGTATCTCTTTATAACTGATTAATGTTCATTGGTATCATAGATATGAATAATTTATAATTCATATGGCTTCTGGCTTATTAATTGCTTAATTTCTGAGAAATAACTGTATATGAAGGAAATTCAAGTTGTCACTCTGTTCAGAAGTAGAGTGTGTATTAACATCCTCAGTGTACAGTGTCTAAACAGAGAGATACTATGAAATGTTGACATCATTCTTATAAAGATAAAAGAGTACCAAGGTGAACTTGATGAGGACTGTGTGCTCTGGGTTTATTCCTCCCCCACCCCTTATGTAGTTTCTTCTGCATCGGTGACTCCATGTAATGTGCTGACCATAAGATGAAGTGAATTGAATGAACCATGATTATTCTTTGTAAGGAAATATAATTAACTATGGAAGAATAGTTGTAATCAACATCTGCTATATTATAATTCCTTTGGAAGCTGGACTAATGATTTTAATTCTGATGAAATTCACTTATTTTAGCAATGTATATGGAAACATTTGTTGTATTAGGAAAATACATACTGTTCTAATCATAAGTTGGTAATAATTTTATTCTTGCCTATATTTTAAATGAAAACCAAAATCTCATACATACATACATACACTAAAAATACATGTTGATTAGCAAAATATTTTCAAGTACTTAAACAGCTGAAAGTATTATCTTCATTAATCATAACTTTTACCATCATATTTGCAAGGAACAGGATTTAAGAAATTATGGATAACATTGAACATTGTCTTAAGTATTTTGCCTGTTAGAAAAAAAAAAAAAAAAGTAAGTTTCTCATTGGAGAATGAAAGCAATGTTTTTCTCCAAAGTAATATTGGAGGAGAAGGGGAATGGTTTTAATTATATATCATCTTTCACACCTAATTCAGTCCCTTAGTTCAAACCAGCCATAGTCTTTTTTTTGTACAGTTGTAGCCACCACAGTGCTAAGCTGTGGAAGAAAGCCTGTCCTACATGGGTATGCAGGTAAATATGGTTGTTTTTGTGTTCACCTTCTTAGGAGAGGAGGCAAGTAAAAGAATAAAAGAACATGTAATCTTGGAAAATGATAGGAGAAAAAAATCAAATAGTATGTGTATGTTGAAAAAACAAAGGTTACATGGCATTATACTTATTGTTCCTGGTAAGCTGTGAGTTCCTTAAAGGCATAATGACTCACATTTAATTTAATATTATCCAATGTATATTTTATAGTGAATAAAATTGTGTTGCAGATAACCTTTACTTAGATCTTTCTAATATCTTATCTTAGTCATTTCTCCTTCACCTAATTTTAGACTCCTTGCCTCTTACTTTGCTCTTACATTACTCAATTTCATTCACACTTAATGACCTCCTACAAATCTTCACTTAAAAATTAAGGCATTCTTGGGGCTGGAGAGATGGCTTAGTGATTAAGGCATTTGCCTGCAAAGCCAAAGGATCCTGGTTCGACTCTCCAGGACCCACGTAAGCCAGATGTACAAGAGGGCGCAGGCATCTGGAGTTCATTTGCAGTGACTGGAGGCCCTAATGTGCCCATTCTCTCTCTCTGTCTCTCTCAAATAAATAAATAAATAAAATATTTAAAAAATTAAGGCATTCTTGTAACTGTTTTGCTCATGGCTTACCTATACACTAGTGCAATTGATGGCTTTCTCCAGAATGTTACATCAACTCTGTCATTTCTCTTTTGTCTTAGTTTAAGAATAATTGCCTTTCTTTACACAAGTACCCAGCTTTGAATATGAATCTGGTTTCAGCTAGTGCCATCTCTTCACCCTGGATCATCTAAGCCTTTCAAGAAAGTCTCCCTGTCATTCTGCTCATTAATTTCTGGATCTCCTGGTTGAACCTGAGCCTGAGCCTGAGTCTGAGCCTGAGCCTGGATCTTTGATTATCTCTCTCTTTCTCTGTCTTAAGGTATGCTCTTGTTCTAGCCCAGCCTGACCTGGAATTCACTATGTAGTCTCAGGGTGAACTCAAAGTGATTCTCCTACCTCTGCCTCCTGAGTGCTGGGTTTAAATGTGTGTGCCACCATGTCTGGTCTTGATCCTCTTTGTAATTACATTTAATGGTAAATTTATAAATGAACCTCAAAAAAATCACTAGTATATTACTCTTCCTACTCCCCACCCACTTTTAACTTATTGGAAATGTGGTGTGCTTGTTTTAGATTATTCCTCCGTGGATTATATGTACATGTTTTGCTTATTTGTTATTTATTTGAGTCAATTTAGAATATATTTCAGAATTGAATCTTTTATTACTAGTATGAATTGAAATACGTCCTTCTAGATATATAGGTATGGGGACTCTCTCCAAAGAATTTTGGCTTTGTAATTTCTCTCCCAGCTTCTTTTTTTTTTTAATTTTTTATTTTTATTGACAACTTCTATACTTACAGAAATAAATCATGATTTTCCCTCCCCTCCCCCATTCCCCTTCAGAACTCCACTCTCCATAATATCCCCATTCTCTCTCCATTCATCTCTCTTTTAATTTGATAACTGTGGTAGTTTGAATATATGTCCCCCAATGTATTCAGTGCTTTATTAGTTATAGTTTGCACCTGCAATCACCTTGCTAGAGGCAATGTCACTGGGGGCCGGTCTTAAAGTGTTAATGGTGTAAGTTTGAGATTCCATTGTAAAGATATGCAAATGTGCCTAGCAGGAGTTCCTGAAGTGTGCTGTGTGACCTTTTGGCGTTAGTTTTGCTCTGTGTGCTGTGGTGGCTGGTTGGCTTTCTCTCTCTCTCTGTTTGGCCCTGTGAAGAGCAAGCTGCTTTTCCTGCCTTTATGGAACTTCCCCTGGATCTGTAAGTTTCAATAAATAATATCCCTTCCTCCATAACTGTGCCTGGTCTGGAAGTTCATCTCAGCGAACCTGAAGCTGTCTGCTACAGTAAAGTGGTACCGAGGAGTGTGGGGTGAGATGAACCTGACTGTGTGGATATTCGTCTTTTGGAACTTTTGTTTTGGAGGAATGGGCATGGACTTGGTGCTTGCAACTGAAGATGCCTTCTGGAGTGGTAAGCCAAGTTTTATGGACTATTCTGATGAGAGTGTGAGAATGCTAAGTGCAGACAATATTGAACTTCGAGGCTTGGCTTATGAGCTTTCTAAGGGGAAGGAAAGACTGCAGAGGACTTTGTTGGAACTGGGCTACTGGCATAAGGGATGGCTATGTTCTGCTATCCAGGCCCAGAGTGTTTGATCAAAGTTAAATTTGTAAGGGACTGATGTGCTTGGCTAAAGATATCGGACTGAGATTTTAAGATTTTAAGCTGGAAAACCTGAAGCAAGTTAAAAGTAGAGGCATTGAGACTGGTTTAGCTGCTATTGTCAACACATTAGCAATCTTAAGGAAGGTGGAAGGAAGGTGCTTTACATTAAAACAATGGAGAGGATGCCTGAGGAAAGACTGTTAAAAATGCAAATTTTTGGAAAGAGCTGACTGGAGAAGGCACCTGCTTTTCAAGGCTATGATTTATTTTGTCCCTGGATTAAGAATGTGGCTGTGCCCTGCACACCTGGTATTAGTTTTGGAAGCATGAAAAATGCATGGAGTGGTCATGAATTGCACACAGTTCCAGGAGCCGCTGCTGAGATGCGGCATGAGGCAGGGCATGAAGACCCTCAGGAGTAGGCTGAAAGAGCCTTTGAAAGATGGACCGGTGGTTTGCATGGAGACCCGAAGATGTTTTGGATATACCAGGACTGTGCAAAAGGGCTACCATGGAGTGCAGTGTTGGCATGGGATAAAAGTTTTCCCTGGCGACTCTGCCCAGCTGGAGGGGCAGAATTGGAAAACCTGGAGACTGTCAGTCTCTGGTTATATTGAACTTGAACTGCAGAAGTTGATGACGGCTGACGGTGGTTGAGTTTGCATTGTTCTAGTCTCTCCTTGCTATTCCTTATACAGTTAAAATGTTTACTCTGTGCCTTTACATGTTGAAAGTATTTAACTTGTTTGATTTTACAGGACTCACTCTCTTAAGTTGATCAAGACTGAGAACCTTTGAAATTGGACTGAGTACAATTTACAATGTGTGATAGTTATAAATCTATTGGGGGCCAGGAGCTAAATATATTGGGGGCCAGGGGCGAATGTGGTAGTTTGAATATATGTCCCCCAATATATTCAGTGTTTTATTAGTTATAATTTGCACCTGCAATCACCTTGCTAGAGGCAATGTCACTGGGGGCCAGTCTTAAGGTGTTAATGGTGTGAGTTTGAGATTCCATTGTAAAGATATGCAAATGTGCCTAGCAGGAGTTCCTGAAGTGTGCTGTGTGACCTTTTGGTGTTAGTTTTGCTCTGTGTGCTGTGGTGGCTGGTTGGCTTTCTCTCTCTCTCTGTTTGGCCCTGTGAAGAGCAAGCTGCTTTTCCTGCCTTTATGGAACTTCCCCTGGATCTGTAAGTTTCAATAAATAATATCCCTTCCTCCATAACTGTGCCTGGTCTGGAAGTTCATCTCAGCGAACCTGAAGCTGTCTGCTACAATATCATCATCTTTTTCTCCTTTTGTGAAGGTCTGATGAAGGTATTGCTAGACACTGCAAGGTCATGGATATCGAGGCCAATTCTGTCTGGACAGTTGCATGGTAAGAAGTCGTACCCTTTCTTTAACTCTTACATTCTACACTCCACCTCTTCTGCAATGGATCCTGAGCCTTGGAGGGTGTGATAGAGATGTTTCAGTGCTGGACACTCCTCCGTCCCTTCTTCTCAGCATATGTTGCCTTTTGGGTCATCCCAGTGATCATCGCCATCTAAAAAGAGAAGCTTCTCTAACCAGAAATGAGAGTAGCATTAATATGTGAATATAAACATTAAGTGTAGTTCTTTCAGGGCAGTTAGGTTGGTATAATATATACATTCAGCTAGACAAGAGCAGGCTTTATATCTCTAAGGCTCATGACATCCCCTGCAATAGGCTTTTGATTAGTTTTCTCAGTACCAGGCATGTATTCCCTCCCACAGAGAGGGCTTTCAGTCCAATTAGGGAGGAGTTGGTTTCCCCCAGAGCAGACATGCCACTATTGCACCCATTCAGTCATTTGGTCTGTATGGCCAATCTTGAAATTTCCAGTGTCCACTGTTTTCATGGCTGATGACATCTTGTCTCCCATAGGGCTGCATGCAGTCCAGCTTTTTCCAGATTTCAGTTGGCTGGCCTATAAGGAGAAGCTTTTCTGCTCAGCACCAGCTTGATTTCTCAGTGACCTTGCTGGTCAGGCATATGAAGTCTTCAGCAATATGGTCTTACCATCTGTTTCTTAAGGGAAACCAAGGGCCTTGGCAATAGCCTGTAATGTTTTGGAGGCAACAGTAATCTCCCTGGCCAGCAACTCACTTGAAGGTAAGCCATCCTTGGCACTGAAACTTTTCTAGTAACAATCTATGGCTTCTGGATGGGACATTATTCAAAAATGTAGGTTTACATATGTCTTATTCAAAATATCTTGAATTTTGGTTGACCCTCCCCCCTACTCTTCCTGTATGCATTCTTTTCCCCTGGCCTTACTTTGGCCTTATTTTGTTGCTTCTGCTTCTGTTTTTAATTACATATTTGCAATATAGAGACAGTTGTAATGCCCCTCTTAAGATGCTATAATAATTAAAGTTGAAGACTGTTTAAAGTAGAAGACAGTCTTAACCAGTAGTAGACTATGCAGGCTTTAAGACTGACCAACCAGATAAAAGGTGAAAACTGGTGCCATAGTGGCATGACTGATAGTAGGATAACCAATTATTCTCTGATTCGATTTGAGGCCCACTCAGGGGAAGGAATGTGCATCTGGTACTGAAAACATAATCAGAAGCCTATGGCTGTGAAGATCATAAGCCCTAGGGGAGTAACTACTACTATAGTCTGGCTAAATGGACTTATGCCCACCAAACTGCCCTCTAAATACAAACATTTATGAACATATATTAATGCTACTCTTAATTTGGTTAGAGAGATTTCTCTTTCTGATTATAGTGACCACTGAGAAGCCTCAAAACTCATCAAAGTGATGAAAGGAGTTGACAGTAGTATGTTCTGCACTAAGTGAGACATTTCTGTCATATCCCCCAAGGCTTAGAGACTATTGTGGAAGAGGTGCCTGAAAGAATGTAAGAGCCAAAGTAAGGGGGTTTAGAATAGTATCTTCTAGATACTGCATGGTCTTGGCATTCTTGACCTCACAGTGGCAGAAACTATCTAAACAACACCAGCACAAGAGAAGGAGAAAAATGATGACATTAATGTAGCAAATAGACTACTTGGAAAGAAGTGATTCAGGAGATGGACAATGGGAGGGAGAAAAAGGAGGGTGGTCAGAGGGAATTATGATCATGGTATATTGTCTATATGTATAGAGGTTGTTAATAAAAAGTGAAAAAAAGGGGCTAGAGAGATGACTTAGCAGTTCAGACATTTGCCTGAAAAGCCAAAGGACCCAGGTTAGATTCCCCAGGACCCATGTAAGCCTGATGCACAAGGGGGCACACACATCTGGAGTTAGTTTGCAGTGGCTGGAGGCCCTGACATTCCTATTTTCTTTCTGTCTCTCTCTCTCTACCTGCCTATTTCTCTCTCTCTCTCTCCCTCTCTCTCAAATAAATAAAAATAAAACTTAAAAAATTAAAAACAAAGAATTAAAGTTGAGATAATTCATGAGAAACAGAGTAGGTACTCAAAGAATATTAGCTAATATCATTACTTTAGTTTCAATATATAGGTATGAGAAGTGTTTTCTGAGGTTACATTCATTTGCCCATGCTCTTCCATTTGCATTCACTTTATAAATGAAGTGTGAAGGAATAACATCCAATAGTTATCAAATATTGATATTTGAGTTCAGTGTTTCCTAAGAGGTCTGTCACACCTTATCATGATGATGCATTCAAATATGATACAAGGTCACAGTATGCTAAATTTATATTTAATTTGAATAATTTGGAGACTAATAATACTATATTTCCATGTCTAGAGATAAACTTAGATCAGCATATGCTTTCCTAAATTTTAAATGAATTGGAAAATATTTAATTTTCTGATTGGTGTCAACTCATTATATTGATGATACAATGTGATATCAGGAAAATGTTAAATTAATTTAATGTTTTGTGGAAGCATTATAAGCATAATATGTAATATTGAGCAAAAAATGCTTTTCCATTCCTGGGAAAATCAATGACTTTAATTGTTTAGGAATTCTACTAAAAACATTACAATGTCAAGAAGATTTTTATTTTATATATATATGTATATATATATATATGCATATATAGAGAAATATATACATGTATATCTATATCTACCCATATATATATCTTTGTTATTATCTCGCTATATCATTTTTTCATAAGTTACAGTTTTATATTCCTAGTCCCCATTACCCTGAAGGCCATCCTTAGTAAGGTCCTTGGTGTTCACTGTGGGATAATTAGGGCCTCTGTCAGTCTGGGTGGAGGCTGTGCCTCAAGATATTTCTACCCACCCTGTGGCTCTTACAATCTTCCTCCCTCTCTTCTGCAATGTTCTCTGAGCTTTGGTAAGTATGTTAGCAGTTTATTTTAGTGTTGAGTTCACTATAGTCTCTGTATTTCAGTTCTCTACCTTATGTGCTTCTATTGTCCTTGAGGTAGTTTTGGGGCTATCATTGGGAGCAACACTCATCATTGCTTTCTCCGCAGGTTTTTTTTTTGGGGGGGGGAACCCTGGTGAAGGTGGTAGAGGTGTCACATCTCGTGGTGGGCAGTTACCTATAATTTATTATTATTATTATTTATGGTTTTTATCTTAAAAAGGTTGTGCTCTTAGACTCCCTTACCCCCTCCCCAATTCCACTGAGGATCTTCAGTGGGGTTATTGGTATTCCTTGGGGGAACCAAGAAGCCTCAGTCATGCTCTGCAGGGTGGTGGTAGGGGAACAGTGCCTCAGACTATCAGATCCAACCTGAGGCTCTTGCAATCTTTCCATCTCCTCTTCTGAAATATTCCCTGGGCCTCGTTGGGCAAGATAGGGATCCGATTAAATGTTTCTTTTACTGTAGCCTCTGGATCTCTGTTTTCATTAGATCTGAGTGACCACTGTGTCTGTGGTCATCACTCTGGAACTGACTTTTAGCCTAGCCATGAGAACAGTATGTGCGTCACCACTTCCTCTGTAATGACTCTGGGCCCAGACAAATGAAGTGGTAGTCAGCTCTCTCTTCTTGATGTAGTGATGTATCCTGGTTCTCTCCAGTATTTTCCACCATGTGCCCTATAAAAGCCTGGCTGGAGCACTCTGCTGTCTCCTCCTGTTGAACTGATGATCTTGGTTCTCCCCAGTATTCTCTTCCATCTGTTAAATAAACAGATGCTTTAATGAAGTCAGTTTCCCCCCCAAAGCAGGAAGTTCACAACCACCAGAGAAGTCCCCATTGTTCTCTTGACATGTTGAATGGGTATCCTCATCAAAATTATATGCATACCCTCCTTAATCAAAGATTTTTCTCTTCTCATTTATATATATTATATTGTGATGGATAGAGAAATTTGAAATTTTTAAGGTTTTAGCATTGTGACCTTTTACTAGCTACAAAAGCTATTTTGTGGAAGCTAACAGCATGAACTGATGCACCATGGTATGGCTCTGGGATAGGAGTTACATGGCAGAAAATCAAATTTTGCCCAGCTAAAGGACGTGCATACAGGCATCTTAGAAGATGAATTTAAGCAAGTGGTTTCTGGTGAATTGACAAGGCTTAAATGATAGCTAAAAACATGGACTTTGGAGTCTTCTACTTTAGGATACGACTCCTTTTCTGCCATTTACTGGTTATATAGCCTACAGGAAACAATATTTCTCAATAAAATGAGAATAATGTAATGTTCTTTTGTTTCTACTAAAAATGGTTCTATGCTATAACTCCTATTCAAAATTAAGAGTGCAGCCAAAATTTGGGGTGCTCAAGTCCATTATATAAAATAGCATTTTATAATAGTATTTTCATATAAATTACAAATATCTTCTTATATTATTTACATCATCCTAAAAAGCAAGTGATATCTAAAGCAATGTAAGTGCTAAATAAATAATCATCATATTGTATTATTTGATTTGTTTTATTTTTTATTGTATTTTTAATCCCCCCACCCACCCATAACACACTCAAATGCCTTCCATCCATGCTTGGTTGAATCCAAGAATGTTGAATCCACAGAGATGGAAGGCCAAATTTCTTGCTGAGTTGTTCTAAATATCTTGCTGAAGTTATTCTAAAGAGTAAAAAAGCAGACATATTCAAAGTAATGAGCCAGTATTTGGTTAACATGCAGCATGGGATAGTAAATGACCTTGCAAATGGGAAACCCAAGACCAGCAGTATATTGTGGCTGGTCCATTTGGTAGCCATGTTTTCATTGCAGGAGATAGGAAGTCTTGAGACCCAGAATTTAGGGCCCACTGTCCTTTCCAAGAGTGCATTCTTACAACAATAACAACAAAATAAGATAGACCCTTGGTAACTGTTTAGGGCAGTCTTAGATAAGTTGATTTTTTAAATCATATACAAGTGTATTTATTAATAAGACAGCAGTAAAACATACTTAGATATGAAATAAATAACTAGGAAACAGTTATAAATAGGTACAAGAACTTTGTTTATCAAAAAATAGTATCTGAATATGTGGTTAGTGATCATATTCAAAACAAGGCAAGGCAAAAGTACCTGTGAGTTTTCCTATACATAGCTAAATATCTGGACATTTTGTAGACTTCTTTTACTTTTAGTTATTTAACACTGGTTTATCAATGTGCTTTAAATACACATTGCCTCTGAGTTTTAGTCAATTTGAGTGCATATGCCCTCTGATGTAAATTTCAAAAACATATATTTAGGATGAGCTAGCAGTTTTTACAAAAAATATTGCTTTTCCCATAAACTGAATTTATGGTTGTTCTTTTCTATAACTTGAGGGGTAGTGAAAGATGAGAATTTGACTGTCACAGATTGAACTAGAATCTAAGTGGTATCTAGAAGGAATCAAGGCCAATCATATATAGATTTGTTGATATGGGATAGTTTGCCTTCATTCTCCTTTCTGAGGCTGTGTTATACAGTTTCTCAGTTTCTCAGTTTAAGGCTGACAATTGATTGTTACATGTGTGCATCAAGGCCAAGTTGGAACTAGGTATTTTTCCTTTTGTTCAACTTAGAGAAAAATATGTAAATTGGTTGGCTAACATTTAAAGACATTTAGTCCCACATGTAGTTATTTTTTTCTCAGGTCATTTCTGTTCTTATACTTTTCTTTTTAGAAACAATTTAAATTAATTTTATAATGAGATGGAAAAGTCAATATTTTTTGCAATGTTTCATTCTTTTTTTTTTTAAGAAAGTAAGGAAATTCATTTTTATTAATCAAATGGATTTAAATTACACTTATCTACTTCCTTGTTTGATAATAGAACTTCCTGGAAGAAAAAGAAAAACAAAAAAATTCAAAAGCAATATTTCTATTAATTAGATCAAACCTGATTCAGTTTTGTATGAAGGACCCTTAACAGAAAATTGATTTTTGTTTCATACAATAAATAAGTGCAAATAAAACATATTCTTTTCAAATAGATTATCTCTGATCTAAGTTATTTTTTTAATCAATATATATTTTTTATTTATATTATTCTGATTTTACATTCATAGAATTGGTTCCATTGTCCTCCTCCCCTTCCTCCCACTTTCAAAGGGGCCCTCATCAATGGGGAATGTTTATCATGCATTGTGAGTTTGCTCAAGAGTTCTGGTGGATAGGCCCCAGTCTCTGTGCATAATGCCCCAACTTGTGACTCTAACAATCTTTCCGCCCCCTCTTCCCTTGAGTTTCCCTGAGCCACATTGGGGTCATTTAGTTCTGCTTTGTTGATGAGGTTTTGGGAGCCTCTGTGTCTCTGGATATCTGGCTTATGACTGGTGTTGGATGTTCTATGTGTTTATCTCCTTCAGCCTTTTTCTGGTGTTGTGATCGCCTTGAGCGCTGTATTCTTGCCCTTCCCCTGCATTGTTCTATGGTTTCAGCTGGTGAGGTGTGGTTAGCTGATCCTCCCTTCAGGTTCATTGTCCACCTGAAAAGAGATAAGCAAATTCTCCAACGGAGAGAGAAGTTAGTACTAGATAGAAGGGATAACCGTATATGTTTTGGAGGGAACTTTATATGCATTGGCTCTCTTCTAGCCCACATTTGGTGGCCACTAGATCTTGGAGACTGAGCTCATTTTTTGTACATGGCTTTGACTTATTTCCCAGTTCCAGCAATGAGTTCCATTCCACTGAATGGATTTATTAGCCAAATCAAGAGCAGTTGGTTACCCACCATGGCTGTTTGCCACTACTGCACTTGTATGAGCATTACGTCAGATTGTTTCCTGCTGGGTATCTTAGACTGCAAGTTGTTTGGACCAATGTCAGACATTTTCCCCCAGTTGCTCATGTAGCACCCTCTGGTACTAGACTAGCTAAATGTCTGGGGACTGACCTTCTTCCAGATTCTGGCCAGGTCTCTCTGTGTTTGGTCTCACACACGTATGCTGTCTTCGACAGTAGGGTCTTACCATTAACCTTTGGTGGGTCACCAAGTACTCTGACAGAAGTCTGTCTTTTTGGGAAACCTTGTAGGTGTTTCAGATCAACAGCTCAATGTGGAAGTTAACCCTTGCTGGCACTGTGAGTTATAAGTCTGCACCTAGGAAGGTGAGGGAGAAAAAGATATATAATGTAAAAGAAAGTGAGTATAGAGAGGGAGAGAGAGAGAGAGAGGGGGAGGAGAGAGAGAGAAGAGAAAGAAAAGCAGGACAAGATTAAAGTTGGCCTTCATCATGTTCTCTCCAGGTTCCTGTGGTTCGAGTATTCCCTCCGTAGGCCTGCTGAAGGATCACTGTTTTAGCCTGTTGTTCAGAGTAAAGGGTTTTGTATTATTTTTCCCTTTTGGGTCCCAAATTGTATCCCCCTTGTCCTCCCTCCCACCCTCTGATTCCCTCCCACCATTACCCTCCCTCCATCCCACCCTCCTTCTTGTCTCGTCCTCAGAGTGTTTATTAGGTTTGGCCACATGTTACGTGGAATCCGGTTAGGGGCGACAGATAAATGAGACCATGCGATGATTATCTTTTTGTGCTTGGGTGAGCTCACTGAGGATGATCTGTTCCATGTTTGACCATTTTTTTTTTTCAAATTTCCTTATTTCATCTTTCCTTCATTCTGCTTTAAAAAAAAAATTTATTTATTTGCAACCATAGTGAGAGAGAGAGAGAGAGAGAGAGAGAGAGAGAGAAGAGAGGCAGACACAGAGAGAGAATGGGCACACCAGGGCCTCTAGCCACTGCAAACTAACTCCAGATGCACGTGCCCCTTGTGCATCTGGCTTATGTGGGTCCTAGAGAATCGAACCGGGATCCTTTGGCTTCGCAGGCAAACTCCTTAACCACTAAGCCATCTCTCCAACCCGCATTCTGCTTTTTAATGTCTGAAAATAATTCAAAATGATACAGACTATTTTACTATGATATAAACTTTTAATTTTGTTTAAGAAAAAATAAGCCAACACTATGAGAACTATTTTACTATATCTAATGTATAAATTTTCATATTCTCCTTCTTTATTATTGTGTCTATAAGAAAAACATGTAACCAACAAGACATTGTTTCATCAAAATCCAAGATAATTGGAGTAAGATAATCAAAGTGGGTGCTAGTCCAGTAGACTTAGGTAATACAGGAATTCCAAACTGAGCTTGAGAGACTCCTCCATCCTCTTTAGAGACTGCTAATTCTGCCTTCTCATTGCTGGAAAAAACACCCAACCAGAAGCAGTTTAGGGGAAGAAAGGTTTATTTCAGGCTAAAAATTTGCAGCAGAAGCTTCACCATGATAGAGGAAGCTGGGTAACTTCATCATGCATCCATAGCAGAGAGATAGCAGCCTGTCCCAGCAAGCCTGAACTGGCTTGTAACACCTCACTACTGGACTCAAGATACACACCATCTCTAGCAGCAGTCTGCCTGCTAGAGACTAACTAAGTAGGAAACTTAATCAAGGATACCTGAGGCTATGGGGCCATTTACATTCAAACCACCATAGAGAATTATTGGAATACCATGGGGTAGAGAGTGAACTCAAATCATTCTGAGAGAATCTCAAGGATTTAAAGCTGCATTTGGAAGCCACTGATTTAGAAGAGTTTTTAGATTGAAAGATAATTAGAGCATGGTTCATATATGCATTTTTATACTGCCAAACAAGAGTGAATTTCTAAAATTAGTAGGCATATTTTTCAATTTTAATAATTTTACTGCCTTACTTTATTTGAAGGAAATCTTTCACATTCTTTTAAAATTAAAAATAAGATTATTTCATAATAACTTTTTATAGTCAAGCAATTGAGTTTTGTAAATCAGAGAACTTCTATTAATTAACATGTCATTTTATAAGTTGAAATTTGATTTTTCCTTGAAGAGATATTATTTTTAAATCATATTCAGTATTTAACTCCTTATTTGGAGATATTATTACCTTGTTGGGTAATTTTCTTCATAAAATCATAACAAAAGAGTTTCTAAAATTGGCGAATAACATTATCAGAAGCAATTTTTAGGTACAAGAAAATCTGTAAAAAGTAAATATGATTCTCTATAAAACTAAGAGCCCTGTTTAATGAGAATTTTCTTATACTACTTCAAACTACAAAACAACAATAAAATGCATTACCATTTTTCCCAGTCTCTGTAAATTTTATCAACATAGCATAACTTCTGTGTATGAAAGTGTATGAAAAATTAAAAGCTTCTCCTGCATCACATTTTTGTTGCTATGGGCATCTTCTGTCATTCCTCTCATCAATATTCTCCTACTGCGGGGGCAAGGAGATGAGTGACCCTGAGGGAAAGAGGTGACCTGGTGAGCTCTTCAGTCCTTGAAGCACCTGTTATCCATAGATTTCAAAGCACTTAATCCTGTTTGATAGTCCTGTGAGTTAAGAAGGGTTTACTACTTGGCTGTGAACTTGTCATAGGTCTCCAATACATTATTGGAAAATACAGCCTCTGGGCTATTTTCCTGACTCTGGGGTCAATGTTCAACTCAAGAGACAACACTTAAGCTTTGGCTGACAGGGGGATTGAGTACTGATGGTTAACACAGCTAATAATTGATCTTTTTATTTCTTATTTTCTGTATGAATGAAACCTATAAAATTGAACCTCCTACATTGTAGGATCTCTGTGGATGGAGAATTATGTTTTTCTTCCATGAAAACCTGAATAATTTAAGAAGCATATGATTGTGCCCTGAAAAACTGAACTCAAAGAAAAGAATGGTATGCCTTAAAAAGCCTTGTGATAAAGTATAATTTGGAGGAAATACATTAAGACATAGCCATTTATGAGATATTTATAGAATTTCACTTTGTGAAGGAACTTTAACTTTGACTGTGTTTATTAGTGAATGAAACTTTATTTTCCCTACGTTGAATGAGCATTTCTTGGCAGGCAAACTGTGCACGGGTTACAATGAGCTTCAATGGAGTGCTTTCACGTTTCCTTCCCACTGAGTTGAAAGCCTTCTTACAGTCTCTCTCAAGTGTGTTTCTTTTCCCATGGAAGATGGCTTTGTTGAAAATTGCTTCTTCTTCTCTTGATTATTAAATCATATATTATATTCAGTTCTTCAATAGTTTGTAGGTTATTGGTAAAATGAAATATAATGAGTGTGATTCTTATATTTTGAAGTCTATGTAGATTCAACTCTAAAGAACTAAGTGAATCTAAACCTGGCTTTGAAGACAATTATTATTTAACTATAATTTTTCTTTCTCTATAACTGATATTCCTGTTCTCCAATGTTACAAGTCTTACTGATAGTAAAAGGTGATGTTCTATAATTCCCCACAAAGATCAACATCCTAAAGCCTAGACTTGTATTTTCTTCATTTCTCTTTTTATTTACAATTCTATCAAGTCATTCTTGCAATGTACTGTATGCACTAAGAAGTTAAGGTATCTGAGACAAATATAAAACAACACACACACACACACACACACACACACACACACCCCACCCCACACACATATATATATATATATATATATACTTTTCTATCCTGAGAATGGTTAGGACTTAGGGGCTTAGAGGCTCCCCCCAAATCTGTGAACCCTAAGTATTTGGTTCTCCTCCATTTTAACAAAAAAAAAAAAATGAGGAAATGGACTCCAAGAAGGGTGTGCTATGAATTACTAAGTTTACTTAGGGAGAAATTATTAACTATGAGGTTTACTTAGAAAGAGTTTGTATCCAGAGGAAGGCTAGAAAGACACAGGCCAGAAGGAAATTCCCCTCCTTGCCCATCCGGTAGGAGAGGCGAGGAAATGAAGAGTAGGGCAATTTTTAAGAAAGAAGACCATGGCACATGGGGGCCTGGGGGCCCAGGCCAAAAGATTCAGAAGAAGCACAGGAACACACGTGGGAAATGGGACACGAGGGCGCAAGCCCTTCACCTTTACAGTCACATAGGGGTCTGGACAGCCTAAGAAATAGGGTGGTGAGGGACTCAGGGCTTAGAGAAAGGTCACACATATAGCAGAGTGAGAAAACACCAAAGCAAGAATTAGAACAGTCCAGTACTAGCAGAATATAGTCACGAGAGTAAAGACAAGTTGCTATACACATGGCAGATCCAGAGTTTAGAAGAGCATCAGACATGTAACAAAGAAAGAAAATCTGAAAATAAAACACATGTAAGAAGCAAGGAGATAAATACCCAGGCAAGTAGCAAGAACCATCCTCTTTCCCAGTCAGGCTGGGGGTGGGAAAAGAGCTTGCTAAAACAGGGACCAGGACATTCAGACGCCAAGAGTAGCCAAGAGAGCCATTTTCCATGCGGTGAGCCCTTTTAGGCTCACCCATCTATTTAGGATGGACCTCATCATCCGAGTCAAGTACGTAAAGGACAGAACCGACTTGTCCTTGGATGCACTCATTTGTTCTTGACACAGGAGAGGATAGCCCACCTAGGTGTGCTAAATTGGGTAAGAATTACCGAGGCATTGTTTGTCTTATGAGAGTGGATCAGACACTTGTTTTAGTTTATGCTAGGGGCAGGCAAGGTAGCATCTTCTTGGGCCTTGTAACTGGCTGACTGCCTATCAGACACTATTTTGTTTCTAAGAGTTCCTGTACTTCCAATATGTTTCAACTTCAATTTCAGAATTATACTATATGTCCTGAAAATATAGACTATATCTCTCTATAGCTGCTTACTAATACTTTTGTGTTGTGGAGTAATCATAATTCTTCTGTTTCATCTTTTCAGAGCAATTGAGTTTAGTTTGTTATAACAAAGTATGTCTATCAACTTCTACATGCTTTCCTGTTCCTGAGATTTCTACAAAATAAAGATAAGAATGCTAGCTTCAATAATGTAGTTCTCAGCTATGTGGTCATATGGTAATTTTGTACTATTATGACACGTAGTTCCTATATGTCTTAATAATGACATTTTAATGGAAATTTTGGTGGCAGAGACGGACATAAATCCAACAATAATTTCTATAAATGTAATTCTTGAGCTGGATATGGTGGTGCACTCTTGTAATCCCAATAAGAGGCAGAGGTAAGAAGATTGTGAGTTTTTTTTTTTTTTTTTTTTAGAGAAAGCAAGAGAGAGAGATGGAGGGAGGGGAGGGAGAGAAAGGGAACTGGTATGCCAGGGCCTCAGCCACTGTAATCAAACTCCAGAAGCTTTCACCACCTAGTGGGCATGTGCAACCTTACGCTTGTTTCACCTTTTTGTGTCTGGCTTATATGGGATCTGGATAGTCAAACATGGGTCCTTAGTCTTCGCAGGCAAGCACCTTAATTGCTAAGCCATCTCTCCAGCCTAGGATTGTGAATTTGAATGAAGCCTGGAATATATATTGAGACCATGTCCCAAAAAATAAGACAAATATGCATATCTATCTAGCTAGCTAGCTCTCTCTCTCTCTCTCTCTCTCTCTATATATATATATATATATATATATATATGTATATATGTATGTATATATTTCAGTGAGGAAGAAGTATTTGAGCAGAGACGTAAAGGGTGATGAAATTAATCAGTTTGAGTGGGATGACTTTTCTAGTAAAGGGAATTGCTGAAAATAGAAAAGCCTTATTGACATTCAGGTATCTAAGAAAGTGAGGGGGGAGTAGATTAACATTAACATTGGCTGAAGAAAAGTTCATTTTTCAACTAGGAGATGATGAGATTGAAGCAACTTCTGGTTAAGATTTTCTGTGGTTGAAGGGTGCATGCATCTCATTGTGTACGTTTATTTTATGGTATCAGAAGTGAAGCAATGGTTGGAGTTGCTGGCTGTGAAGGTATGCTGGCTTGAGGACACTGCAGAAATCACTGTGAATCACTGTGGTTTGAAATCACTGTGTTGAGAATAGCAAAGGATCTTGACCAGTGAATGTAATACAATTGCTAGGAAATATTAAGCTTCTTATGCATAATGATGAGCAGTTCAATAAAGTAGTGCATATCTCCGTTGTGTTCTTAATCTCTAGTATTGTACAGCTTCCTGAAGTAAGGGTTGATGATAAAATATAATTAGATGCATTCAAATTGGTTGTTTTTCAAATAAGCAAAGTGTAAATTCAGATAGTTAAATGCAATGATCAGAATGGTACCCTATCAAATTTGCACTGATAGAGATGAGAGTGAAGATGTGAAGGGATGAAGTATAGTGAAGGGTTCAACAAATTGATGTTTATAGTTGTGATCATTTTCTGGTGTGTCCAATAGTAGTAAAATAATATAGAAATGCAGTAATCAAGAAGCAGATTCATAAAATTACAAAGGATTGTGTGAAAAAAATGAAAAATGACAAAAACTCATATGAAGACATCAGTGGGAATGAGAAGCCAGAAGAGTCATGAAACCAAGCTTTAGGATGCACCGTCCATGGCATTCTGAATTTTCTCCTCATGTGTCTGCAGAGGTTGTTCTGAGCAGAGAAACTGTGATGTAAGTGCCAAGACTTTCAACAAATGCAACAGCCTTGGAGCTGGGATCTTAACAAGTATGATTGTGAGAATCAGAGGAGAGTGGATCTGGCTAAAGAAAGCAGAGTCTCATAAAAGCATAGGAGAATTATTGTCCTCAGATATTGACCTTAACATTTCATAAAGGAAAAAAGAGCAATTTTGTAATTCTTGCTTTTAAAAGAAAGTATGATTTTCTCATAATTTGTCATTAAAACACATTCTTTTGTTTTTCATGCAATTAAAGGTAGAATGTCAGTTTTGGCTTAAGGCCTAAAATGTCCTTTTAAAACTTGCCTGCTTCTGGAAATTTTAGTATTACTTAAGAGCTTTTTGGTGTAAATAAAAATCTACATACATTTTCTGTAAGTAGTTGAAAATATCCTATAACTCAACAGACAATACTAGATATTTGATAGTATACTGAGGCTTGTAAATATTTAAAGGTAAGGAAAACACTTTTTGTGCCACTCATGATGGTACATGTCTGTGATTCCAGTTCTTCAAATGCTGAAGCAGAAGGATTGAAGGCCAGCCTTGGCTACATTAAAAAAAAAAAAAAAAAAAAAAAAAAAAAAACTCTCTTCAAAAAAACATTACAGTAAAATAAGATAATCAGAATGGTTTTGAAACCACAAAAAGACTGTGGTAAACTAAAATGGTGTTAACATAGTTGTCTATACAACCTTGTCTATTTTCTTGTATTAGGAAAGAAGTTTGATCATCCATAAAAGTATTAACTTCTGTATTTGTGCAGCCTGACATTTCAATTGCACCACCAATAAAGGAATTACATGAAGTGACTGAAATGATTTGCTTTATGGAAAGCATAGAGAGCAAGGTTTCCATGGTGATCTATCTGTCTGTACAAGCAAGGTCAAGGGAGAAGGACCTGTCAGTGAGTAACCTTTGGTTTTCACCTAGTACAGCAATGTGCTTAAGATTTCTTTGATGGTTTTCTTCTTAAATAATGATGATGACTACCCAGCACATGTCATTATTTGCTTTTAAAATGTTTATGTTAAACTTGTAATTATAAAACAGACCTCTTTGTTAAGAAGTTACTAGAAGTACATTGGTGTTTCCTAGAACCTCATAAATTATATCTGTGCTATGATCATTTCCAGAAAATATTGGTAGAAGGAAAAATATCTGTACATTCTTAATGTAACTTAAGACATATTCAAGTTGTATTATACTTTTTAATGTTTAACCAGATTCATCTTCAGTGTAAATCTTATCTGTATTCTATTGGGCTGAAGAAGAAAAAACAGTGTATACATATTATAAATTATTGTTATGTATAATTAATAACTAAACTATGCCTAAAATTCTAGGAGATTCATATATTGCTTTCTTCAGATATATTTTGTTGATGCATTAAAAAGAGGGCTGTACTAATAAATGTCTCTTGAATTACACATGGTGTAAGGAAATGAAAGCCTTTGGGTTATGAATCTTGGATTTAAAGAGGCAATCATCAAATATTTAACATGAAAATGCAGAAACACATGCTAGCTGTCATGTGTAAGTTTTGTGAATGTTATGACAAGGTTTTTAAAACATTCATAGTTGGAGTATTTTTATGAAAATATTTATTAATTCAAACAGACATTCATATCTGGCAACCTGCATTTTAATCGTGATATCTAAGTGCATGAGAAAAATCAGTAAAGCCATGAAAGAATGGGTGAAATATATAGCAATCATGTGTAAATTATACATTATAAAGCATACATATCTGTATGTTGTCATATTATGCATTAAATTTAATGCATAAATCAGATTTTTATAATCCTGATGTCGCCAAAAGGCACACAATGTGACAAACAGGAATAGGCATATAGATATTATCATGTTCAATAATTCAATGAGCATTGTTTTATGGAAATTAACTTTCTGTTAATAAAAATTATACTCATTTATTACACCACTTCCATATGATAATTTAAAAGTGCCTTTTTCCTAAAAATCATTACAAAATGTGAATAATGCATTTGTTTAATATCTATATAAACAAGATCTTACAACAGATTAGTTTGGAAAATGAAAGTATTATTGATTTCTGTAATAATTTTTATAATAGTGCTACGCTGCAGTCCTGAAATTGCTAATCTAATTTTTGTAGAGAACTGTATGCATTTAAAGGAGTTTTAGACTTTCTGAAAATACTTAACTTTAGTTTTGGTCGACTAGGAAAGCTATAATTTGTAGAAAACTTGCTTTAGGTATAAACAGAATATTTTGTGAGAATTTAGCAAAATTTTAAATTTTAAATTCTTCATCCAGGACTACATTTAGCTGTTATAAAAACTTTGTAAGTTCATTTCACCAGCACTTACGTTCTATATCTAACTTTGTTAAAATCAATTGTTGTCGCATTGATAAGATTGGGTTGCATAATGTCTAACTTACCTTAAAACCTTTATGAAATGTAACTCTAAGTGTAATCAAATGATAATATTGCAAAGTACTCTCTACAAACTTCTTTTGTAAAAAGGAAGGTAGTATCCTACAAGGGGAGGTATATTTCTTCTTATTTTTGCTACTCCGTCGTATTTTAGTGCTTTATGCAGATCATACTATTTTATGCATGAAGTTGCTCACTGTAAGCATACTGCAGTTTCTGGCTGAGCTTTGTTAGTATTTATTTTAAAAGTGAGCACGTTTTCATATGCTGAAAGAGTTTCAGTATTGTCACACATAACAATGTTCACAAATTTTAAGCTTATTTTAAAAAAAGTGGGGTTTCTTTTTGAAAGAAATTTAGTGAAGAGGATATATTGAAAATGAAGTAAACTCAATTTTAAACTTTAGACAGCAAACTTAAAAGTTAAAGAATATGTAATGTCCATAATTACACATGGTGGCTCTGTAGTAGTTGTGCATCATCTAAGACCATTAGGTTGGGACTAGAGAGATGGTAGAGTGGATGACATTCTGGCTGTGCAAATGTATGTACCTGAGTTCTACAGGGCTGTACTTATCTGTAATCCCCAAAGGCACCTACAATGAGATGTGAGATGGAGCTAGGGGAATCCTATGAAAGCTCCCTGGCCAGCTAGCCTGGTAAACTTAGTGGAGAACAAGGTACTTTGAGTCAACTAGGGTGGGAGGTGGATATCAATACCCCAGTTTGTCTTCTGATCTTCATTTGTGGTATGTGCATATACATATGTGGTATGCAAATATACCTATACAATGTCAGATGAGAGAGAGGAAATCAGAATATGGATAGAAATCAGAATAGAATGAGAAAATGATTTAGAAATAGATAAAATTGGACTGGACAGGTGGCTCAACAGTTAAAGATGCTTGTCTACAAAGCCTGACAGCCTGGGTTTGCTTTTCCAGTGCCCATGTAAAGCCTGATGCTCAAAGTGTTACATTCATCTGAAGGCCCTGGTATGCCCATACACAACCTCTTTCTCTCAGTCTCTCTCCCTTTCTCTGCCTCTTTCTCTCTCTCCCTTTCACAAATAACTAAATATTTTAATAAAGAAATAGATAAAGTTATCAATGATTTCTTGCTAACAATTTGATGACAATTCATTGTGATTTGGAAGCAAAGATGTATTTATGGAACAGTGTACATTATGTCTTATAGCTAGAATATGGGCACTCAGGAACTGAATGACTTCAGAAAAATTTGATTAAATATCTGTGCTATGAAAAATTATAGTATATACTTAGTAATCATTAATATACTTTTTAAGATTCCAAAGATCTATTAGTCACAGAATATGTTTCTTTTTTATTTTTAAAAATTGTATTTATTTATATGTAAGTAGAGAGAGAGAGAGAGAGAATGCCACTGGAAACTAACTCCAGATGCACTCCTTTGTGCATTTGACCTATGTGGGTACTGGAGAATCGAACCTGGATCCTTTGGCTTCACAGGCAAGCACCTTAACTACTAAGTCATCTCTCCAGCCCCAGAATGTGTGTTTCTTAAGACATTTTATTCAATGATATAACTTTTAATTTGAAATCAACAAAATTAACTAAAATCAATATTTATATGTTAACTTAAACTCCAAATATTACTTACTACACTTGAAGTAGACGTAACACAAATAGTTAAATAATTTGATCAAATTTCTGGATCATTTACAAAATAAAGCCCAGGGAAATAATTTCTATACTGTGAGAAGTACATGTGGAAAATTAATGCTTTAAAGTATACAACACAATTATTAAATACCATTATATCCATAATGGGAAGAGCAAAACCTTACTTTGATTTGATTGAGGCAAGAAAGAAAATGAGAGTCTATGTTTTAGTTGCAAACAGTGGTGATCACAGAGTGAGTTAGTATTAAAGAAAAAGAAAAAAAAAAGAATTTTTACCTCTAAGGTCTGCCAAATTTCTCTTCTGTATAGTAGAATGAAGCAATGGAGGAAAAGGTTGCTATCCTATGGTCAAAACGGGCCTAATTTTTCCTATGCCAGTAATGTTCCTACTAGTTGGAGGAATTGTAGCACTATTCAACATGAAGGACCACCTGGGACTGTTGGAGAAAGGAATCTGCACAGATAAGAAAATGTGTAAGAATATGTCCCTGTTGCAAATTGTGGGTAGACTTGCTATTACACCCTAAAATTATGCTAATTATGTTTTATAAAGATGTGTGTGCCACCAATAATTTTAAGCTAATTAAGTGGCATAATTAGGCAAGGATGGAAATGGTGAAACAAACATATAATACTTGTGTTAATTTTCTTATAATTTGGAACAGAAAGTCAAGAGCTAAAAAATGTTATAAGAACTTTAAAAAATTGATGCCAATGTCTATGAGGTATTTGGTCTATTGTCCCAATACCTATTTTTACTATACTAAAGTCTTTATTTAATTGGCTTCTGTGTTTAACACATTTTAAAATATTTATTTATTTGAAACAGAGGCAGAGAGAGTGAGGGGTGGGGAAGGAGGGAGAGAACAGTCATGCCAGGGCCTCTAGCCACTGCAAACAAAGTCCAGATGCATGCACCACCTTGTGTGTATGGCTTTACATGGGTTTTAGGTAATCAATCCTGGGTCCTTTGGCTTTGCAGGCAAGTGCCTTAACTACTCCATCTCTCCAGCCTACACATGGTTGTTTTATGAGTTGTCTTTTGTTGAAAAGATTTTTATGACCATATATTATAGACTTTTCTTTCCACAAAGTTTTGTGTGTATTTTATTCACTCAGCTCTCAGTTATTTGAGGATATGTTGTACCCATTGCCTTCAAACCTAAAGAATTATTTAGGTAAGGGATCTCCAATAGTTTTCTCTTTGTTGTGAGAACACAGCTAACATGAACAAATTAAAAGGGAGGAAAATTTTATTAGGGATCAGAGTTTCAATCTATGGTACTAGACTATTCAAGGTAGAACAAAGCAGCTCAAATCACAATGGCCAGAAAGCAGAATGGAACCTGAGTTCAGGTATAACCTTCAGAAGGTGACCTTTAGTGACTGTAGTAGTTTGAATATTTGTCCCCCATTGCCTCATTAAAATTAAAGTTAAACTTTTAACTTGGATCTCTAGCAGTGTATTTGGAGGAGGTGTCAATTGGGGGTAAAACCTGGAGTCCAGCTCTAAGGTGTTACCAAGGGGGGCGCGGCATCTTAATTCTAGCCCAAAGGTCTAAGAGAGCAGTTTGAGCTCTAAGGATCTTGCTTGCTGCTGGTTTTGTGTTTTCTGCTTTTTGGTGTTTGCCGCCTGTTGGTGGATTCTCTCTCTGCTTGGATTTATGAAGGGGAGCTGGCTTCTTCTGCTATTGCTAGAACTTCCCCTGGATCTATAAGGCTGAAATAAATCCCTTCCTCCCATTATCTGTGTTTGATTGGGTACTCATCCCAGCAACATGAAAGTGACTATGATAGTGACATGCCTCCGAAAGCAAGGTCCCACCTTCTAAAGTTTCCAACATATCCCAAAATAAGATGACCAGCTGTTGACCAAGTGTGCAACAAATGAAACTGTGGGGGACATTTCATATTCACACCATAACACTAAACATAAAATGTGTCTGTTCTTTCCCTGAAAATGTTGTCTATGTCCTTAGATGTAGACGTCACTCTTCTAACTGTGGCATTAACAAAGAGCTGCCATGGAGACACCTGGCACCAGTTCTTGAAACCACCTTAGAAATCATTTCTTCTTATTCTCTGGATATGTACAAAGTCTTTCTTCTTCACCTTCAATTCTTTTCAAAAGAAGAGATATCAATGGTCAATAAATCTTTTAAAAAATATTCGGCATTGCTCGGTGTGGTGGCACAATCTTTTAATCAAAACACTTGAGATGCATAGGTAAGAGGATCACCATGAGTTTAGGGCCAGCCTGAGACTACATAGTGAATTTCAGGTCAGCTTGGGCTAGAGCAAGACCCTACCTTGAGTCACCAAAGCAAAAACAAAATAAAAATAAACAACAACAACAACAACAATAATAATGATAATAGTGTATTAGTCAGGGTTCTCTAGAGAAACAGACAGATAGAATGAGTTGTATAAGGGGATTTATTGGATTAGCTTACACAGTCCAGCAATAGCAGGTTGCAGGTCCGAGAGTCAAGCAACCCGGTAGCTGCTCAGTCCACGAGGCTGGAGGCCTCAGCAGTCCCAATCCGGCACTGAAGGCCTGGTGGCTTCCTGGAGAGACACTGCTCTTCAGTCCACCCTGGTCTTCAGTCCACACTGGAAAGCAGCAACACTAAGCAGCAAGTACCAAGCAGAAAGCACCAAGCACCCAGTGGCAAGGAGCAAATAGCACCGGCAGCCAGGTGGGACAGAGAGAGCCTTTCTTCCAAGAGCTTCTTTTTATCAACCAGCCCCCTCCCCCAAGAGGGGCCACCCACACTGGGGGAAGGGCTTACCCCTGGGGGAAGGATTCTCCCTTTAGTTAATTCTTCCTAGAGGCAGCCTCAGAGACACATTTATGAGGAATGTCTGTGGATTCCTAAACAAATCAAGTTGACATAAACTTAACCATCACAAGTAGTAATAAATAAATAAAAATGCAACATCGTTAGCCAAGAGTAGATGGAAAGAATGTAAGGGTCATAAGGTTGGAAGGTGTATTTTGAGGTGTTGCCTATCAACTACATAGGGACTATCTGGTGCATTCATGACCCTACATGACAACCAATAACCCTATTCAGCACCTTCAGCATAATAGAGATGGGAAAGAGGTGGCATAAGAGTATAACACGATGGAATATGACCAAATCACCACATGTCTGTACATTAAAATACTAATTAAATAAAAAAGAAGCTTGATAAGAACAGAAAAAAAAAAGAGCTCTATGTAAACATATGAGAAATGTGCTAGTATAGCAGACAGCTTCAAGTTGCTGGGATAAAACTTCAGAGAAGACACAGTTGTGGAAGAAGGGAATTTATGGGAATTTGCATAGTGGCAGAAGAAATTGGGCCCCCTTTCATAGGACCAAGCAAAGCGCAAAAAGAGCAACAAGCTAAAAGCCCAAAAGCCACACTGCTCAGCACACTTAGAAATTCCAGGCAAAACTCAGGCACTTTGCATATCTTTAGACTGAACTTCCAAATCTACCTCCACTCTTTAGGCTTAGAACCTAGGATCTTCCCAGTGATACCTCCACCAGCCAAGTGGCTACAGATCTAAATTACAAAATTTAATAAACTCCTAACTATATTGGGGGCCATCTATTCACATTACCATAATATGTCATGTAATTAATATGTTAGTAAAAGGGAAGTATGAGAGTGAGGAATGTACTAATATAAGAGCCAATGAAGAAAGACATTGTGTTTGTCTACTTAAAAATAAGGGCTAGAGCCAGGTGTGGTGGCACACGCCTTTAATTCCAGCACTTGGGAGGCAGAGGTAGGAGGATCCCTGTGAGTTCGAGGCCACCCTCAGACTACATAGTTAATTCCAGGTCAACCTGGGCCAGAGTGAGACCTTACCTCAAAAAAACCAAAAAAAAAAAAAAAAAAAAGAAAAAAGAAAAAAAAATTACAAGTAATCCATATAGTCCCCAACAAACTCATTCACTTGTATATGTTTCCTGCATTTGTATTTCTTCTTCTAATCTTAAACTAGACTGAAATGAAAGCTCCTGGATGCTTTCTCCTTTCTCACTCCATTAGTTACTTTTTGAATTGCTATATCAAAATACCTGCCAAGAGTAACTTAAGGGAGGAAAGATTACTTTTCATTCACAGTGTCATAAGATATTGTGGTAAGAAGTTGTTGTGGCTGGAGTGGCATGTCCATTTTTGTTTTGAGGAATGTGTTGGCATCTTCTCACATGGCAGCCAGAGGAGGAAGCAGAGTGAAATATTCCAGAACAAGGGCTGACTATCATCATCAAAGGCCGGCTCTAGTGGTCTATATCTGCCAGATAGGCCCATGTTTCCAAAGTTCCACAATTTCTAAAGCAGAGACACCTCTTGGGGACAAAATATTCCAACATGTGAGCCTCTGTGAGACATTTCAGATTCCACCCATAACTGTCACCATATATAACTATTCCCCACCTCTCATCAAGTAAATATCCTACATGTCTTCCCTGTTATTTCAAGGATATACTTTTTCTTAAGATTCATTGATATTTTTCCCTTTCTTTTCCACTGCTGCGGTCTTGGTTAAGCACCTCATTATTCTTTGTTTGTACTATGACAATCACCATTTTAACAAGTTACCACACTCAGCTTTTCCTTTTCCTTAAGCTTTTTCTCATCCTCTTTCTTATGCAACACTATGGTACAGAAATGTGGTAATTTTACTCTTGCCCAAAATTCATTTGTACTCTCTGGCTATATTCTGAAAATATGTACATAATTTGCTACATTGATTAAGAACAATATCTAGTCAATCCTCTTGCTTATATCTCTTATGTTTATATCACTAGCTTTATTTCTTACCCTTCCTTTTTAAAACTGCACAACTGCAAACAAACACCAGACAATATGCACCACCTTGTGCATTTGGCTTACATGGGCCTGAGGAATCAAACCTCTGTCCTTAGGCTTCTCAGGCAAGTGCCTTAATGGCTAAGCCATCTCTCCAGCCCATAACTTTGTTTTTTGACCCATTAAGTTTAACTAGACTTTTTTGCATGAACATGAGTGAGGGGCTATCTTTTAATTAATTAATTAATTTATTTATTTATTTATTAAAGACAGAGAGAGGGGTGGGGAGTGAGAGAGACAGAGAGAGTGAGAATGGGTATGCCAAGGTCTCTAGCCACTGCAAATGAACTCCAGACACATGCAACACCATGTGCATCTGGCTTATGTGGGACCTGGAGAATTGAACCTGGGTCCTTATGCTTTGCAGGCAAATACCTTAACTGCTAAGCCATCTCTCCAGCCCAAAGGCTTATCTTTTAATTATAATTTTTATTTTGTAAAATATGAGGCATATTAAATTCAAAAAACACTGAATGATTCATACAGAATTAGCTATTGTCAACATTTCTTCATAGTTCATTTAAAATATTTTTATTTAAAAATATTTCAATAAAAGCTATAATAGATTAAAAATAAGATTTCATTTTTCAGTTTCTTCTGATTTCTAAACCTCTCTGTTTCACCTTTCCTTATTGACATGTATGTGTATTCATTAATTTAGTGTCCAATTTTTTTTTCAATTTTGTTTTGTTGTGCTTTTCTGAGTTAAGGTCTTATACTAGCCTAGGCTGATCTGGACCATATACTGTAACCTAGGCTGGACCCAAACTCATGGTAGATAATCTACCTACCTCAGCCTCTGAAGTGTTGGGATGATAATGAGTCACCATGCTTGGCTCAGTGCAAAATTTTTTTTTTTTAATTTTAAAATTTTTATTTATTTATTTGAAAGCAGAGAGAGAGATAGAAGAGAGGTAGACAGAAAGAGAATGGGCACACCAGGGCCTCTAGCCACTGCAAAAAAAACTCCAGATGCATGCATCTGGCTTACATGGGTCCTGGAGAATCAAACCGGGATCCTATGGCTTTGAAGGCAAATGCCTTAACCACCAAGCCATTTCTCCAGCCCAAATACACAATCTTTTAAAAACATTTATGTGCATATGTGTATAGTTGTGGATGCAAATGTGATGAATATGACTTTGTTTTCTAAAATGTATGTAAATGATATCTAAAAATATCAATTCATCAATTTTATGCATTAAATCAAATTATGATTTTGAGATTTACAGATAACTATCTTATTTGTCTAATTTTCAATTTTTTTGAAAACAAGATTTTAGAAATCTGGGAGACTGCATTTAGTTCTGAAATGCTTATTATCATTTTCGTAACATGACTTTTGTTGGCCACTTAATGTCATGGTAGGATTCTATTAAAATAAACAACTTACTCTTTAAGAAACTTCACTTAGACTCTGAAAATGTATGCCAGGAACAACTGATTATATGAACTTATTTTCATATACACATTGTTTCTTAAATTTTAACTGAAGATGAAGCACGATAGCCAATTGAAACCAAACTCTAGAAGTTAAGGAGAAATATGTAATCTAATAAATGAATCCATTGCAATGATTTCTAGGGCTCTTTGTCTTATTCAGTTGTGTTCCACTGAAGGCCCATCTGTGCTTGTGTGTGAAGAAATAAAAATTATGTATGCAATTGCAACAGCTTGCTTCAATATGAGAGTGCATGTGTGTGTGCGTGCGTGCGCGCACACACACACACACACATACACACACACTGAGTTTATATATTATGTTAGCAGTGGGAAAAGAATGAGCCTAAGTAATATCTAATTAACAACAAAAATCTCCAAAGAAATCTTCATAGTATTAAATTCTAGTTTTTCATAAGTATAATGAAAACTAAATAACTAAATTACTGTATACACTCTGGAGTTCATCTATCCATCAAAATAATTGTTTTTTTCACCTTATTACTTTATTAATCAGTTTCTAGTAAGTAACTGACCCACCCCTAGTGGAGTATATTTGGGGGGCTTGATTTTTTCTACTGAAAACCTATGGGATTTTATGCTAATTCAGTGCCCCTCACATTGTCAAACCAATTAATATATTGATATTTAGAGAAACTGTCAGATTCTGGGACTAGAATCAGTTGTTAAGTCCATGGAGTTTTACATAGCCTGCAAAATGAATCTCTTCAAACAATATATAGGCCTCTATTTCTCTACACTCACATGCTAGGAACTCTGTTACTAGAATCAAGCCTTCTGTGTTAATGCTCTTCTGTGTGCTCAGCAATGGGGAGGACAGGGCACTATATTGATTCTTTTAACCTCTCGTATCTTGCTTCAGTCTCTTTATACAGTGGACTTAGACCAGAGTTTTGCAGCCTCAGTGCTATGGATGTTTTAGACTGGGTGATGCTTTGTGGGTGTGGCAAGGAGAGAACTGTCTTTGACTATAATGTTTAGCAGATTCTTGTCTTTTACAAGTAGATACCCTTTTGGTCATGAAAATTATCTATAGACCTTACCAAACTATTCCAGTGATTTCTTCACGTGGAGGAAAGGCAGCATTGTTTCATGTTAGAACCACTGCCCCAGACAATAGCACCATCTTTACTATTACTGCACTTGGTGTTACATGTACGGGCAAAGTTTATGTTTGCGAAAAATGTAAATCTATTCTTTAAGGCTATATTGGCTCCTATGTATTTGTTTGCTCCAAATATATATAGAGACTTGGATTATTTTATATAAGGGGTATTTTCATGTTTATGTGGTATATATGTATGTGTATGTTTATATGTGTGTATACTGAATATGCATATGTGTGTATGTGCCTGAGGAATCCAGAGGATATCGAGTGTCTTTACTTAATTGCTCTGTGCTTGATTCTGTATAGCAAGGTCACTGATAACCTAGAGATCACCAGTTTGGCTAGACCTGCTTGCCAGGGAGCCTCAGGGTTTCCTTGTCTCTCCCCTTCCCCCCAAAGCTCTGGAATTATAGGTGCACACTACCAGGCTTGGCATTTACATGGGATCTGGCAATTCAGGTCTTCAAGTACTTTATCCACTGATCCATCTCCACAGCCCTGTCTTATATGTTTTATTTCAATTTAAAGGAAGAGTCAAACACAGTTTTCTATATACAAATTTCATTTCTGAAAGGAAACTTTACCTGTTTCTTTCAACATTTCTCTTCATGATTCTGAAAGCAAAAGAATAATGGTGGATGGGGCCATGTCACAATTAAATGGCCATGGTTATCCAAAATAGTGGGACTGTGGCAGTACAGCTGCCTGGGTCTAAGAGCCAGATGGACAGAAACCATTGCTGAAATAGCACTGATCATATTGAGATTTTTCTAACAATAATTTTATAGGGAAAAAAGTGACTATAGGTAGCCTATTTATGAAGTTTTATCTGCATGCCTCTTATAAGAAGTTACCAACAATTAGCTAGTTTGTGAACCCAAACAAAAGAGCAAAGCCAAACCATGGGACAAATTAATTTCACAGCCAATGATAGCTGCCAATGTATTTCAGAGATTTTAGGAGTGGGCTGATTCTCCCCTAAGCCTTCTATTCACAAGTGAGTGGGGAAGGGCAGAGATTCGAGGCCAGAAGTTTAAATATCTGAAGTTTCAGACCTATAAACTCTAAGCAGAACAGATATGGTTTGAGTTTATTATTCCAGCAAAGAATTGATCAGGAGCAAAGCGACTGAATCCCCATTAAATGTTTGAAGCAATTAGATTAGTAGAGAAACCACAGGCTTGAATTATAGAAGCTGTGATCAGATCACCGCTCAAGGACTCCCAAGTTGCAGAAATAAAGCATGTTAGAGAGTGATGCATCTCTCTGCAATGCTGACCACAGGTGAGGTACCAAGAGACAAGTGCAGGAGCATTGTCTACGGAGAAGTGATGGCATTTCTATGACTCCTACTCAGGAAAATGTAAAAAGTTCTATGTTGTGACTTATTCTTACTTCACCCAAATAAAGAATTAAACTTTCTGCCATCTTATTTCTACTGTTCCCTACATAATAATTTAATGGGCACATAAACAAGAAAAGAAGAAACACCTTTCTTTCCTTGTGGGTCCCTGGCTCATAAGGACACATGGGCAGACCTAATGGTGATGAGTGCATGACATAGAGACCCTGTACCTCATTCTCTGTGCACCAGTAGGATTAAATTCAGGGATTCCCAGTCTTTGAAAGGGTGACTTATACAGATAGTACATACTTAGGGAAAAAAGTTGATGGCTTCTGGTTGTCTCCAGTTTTGATTTTAGAATTTTGAAATGTCAGCAATCTCTAGAGTAGTTTCATGCGTGGTGTCCCTTTTAGCTATGTTTGGCCATATTAGTAATGGTATTGGGATAGATGCAGATGTCATGTTTGTGGAATACACTCTCAAAGAAGCTTGGCCTTTGCTTCTCCTTTCCTAGTTTCACACTGGCTGACCAGATGATGAAGCAGGAGTCCACCCTGTGCACAGATGCGGACAAGCCCTGTGGAGAGCAGAGTACAAGATTTACCCAGCTTTGACCATGACAACCTTGTTGAACAACTGATCGTGTTAATTTTGATCTTCATGTTAGAGGTAAATCACATCTCTTCAGTATCAATCACTGTTAAGTTTTCCTCTGTCATGCTCTTATTAAAATATCTCTATATTATGAAAAAAAAAATTCCTGAGGCTGCTCAGCTTTAGCTATTCTTTCCTATTTAAGACTGGAGTAGTAAAGTGCCAAGTGCCAGGTCTTTCTTTGGACCCACCAAGTGAAAGTTGCTGCACTTTTGCTGCAATAGCTAATTTTACCATGGAAAAGTTCCTCAACTTTCTTTTCAGTCAGAAAACTGGGCAGTCAGCATGTGTGGTATGTGGGAATGAGGTCAGAAGCGGGTGACCCACACTTCCCTCTGACTTATTTCATGTTCTTTCCATAACAGTCACTTGTCTTCCCCCTTTTCTCCTTCAGCTGAACCTTGTGCTCCTCAGTCCACAGCCTCTTCTTCAATTTCTCCAGTTTTATGCTTTATTTCTTGTGAGGTTTGAGGAATGGGTTTTTATGTGATGTGGAGACTTAAAGCCATTCAAAGACTTGTCCCGCTTTCAACTAAACCAGAACATTCAATTTCAGCATCTATTCTGCCAAAGAATCTCTCTCTCTGACTACTGCCTTTCCTAACTGGAAACATACAAAAAAAAAAAAAAAAAGAATGCTGGGACATGAAGTTCAGCCTACCAAGTTGAGACATTACAAATCCACAATGGCAGATCAAAGAATGCTGAAGCTGAAGTCTGTTATGTCTTGGGTCCTGGTTAATCTCTGTCACTGTCTGCATCTGACTCTGATGTCCTTACAAAACGGAAAGCAGACCCTGACCATGTATCATGCAAACTCTCCTGCCTTCCAGCTTCTGGTTGAGATTTGGCCAGGAAAGTGCAGGAAGGAAGAATGAAATGAGCAGGCAGTCAGCCACACCAGTCATTTCCCATTCATTGTTTCCCTGCCTCTTTACGGTCTCTGCAGCAACTGTATTTCACAGTGGCCACAACTGCTGTCCAGATGATCACTATTCAAGTCCACTGTACTCTTTAGGCTCTGGAGATAACATTCTTCTGTCTTGCCCTGTAAGATTGAATATGGGAGTTTGTTACTTTGCAGCCACTGACCCTTATTGTCTTGACCCCACATGTAAAAATAGCCCTATCAATTAATTTCCATTTATGAAAATTGTTGAAATGTCAAGACATCATCTCTGTTTATTTTGCCATCTGTTTTTATTTATTCATTTTTCTGTTTAATTGTAATTTTGAAGGATGTACACCTACATGTATAATCTGAAATTATAGAAACTAATTTAAAAAATCTACAGTGAAATAAGATGTGATTTTGGTAGTCATGTCACTTTGAAATCTATCATTCCCTTTTTCTGAAGATAGGTCTAATAGGGCTTGCCTATATTTGCACCTTGTTACAAGTTTGTGCAATCACCGATTTTATATTCATCAGTACCTCCAAACTGCTGCTTTTTTTTTAGCTCCATGTCCTTTTCTCACTTTCTACTTAATTTAGAACTCCATTTGTTCATCTTTCATCACCAGATAGAAGTTTTGTCTCTATCACCCATCACATGTTCTGCTATTGCTCACATTTTCTTTTATCTGTTCTTTTACTTGGAAAATTTTTACTATTGAATTTTCTCATAGTAGCAACTTTACATGAGATCTTTCATTTCTTAATCTTGAGCAGCAGGTTACTAATGAATTGGTTAATAGAATGGGCTACATTTTAAAATTTTAGGGTTTTAATGGGGTAGGTGGGAAAGCTAAATGTCTTGTTTTTGATCCTCCCAGTTTTTAGTAGATTGCTTCATATATCAGGCTCCCAATAATGGTACACTGGGTCACGCAAACACACACACACACACACACACACACACACACACTCACTCAAATAAACTGTAATGACTTCTTAAAATTTCCCAAGACAGACACTCCTTTATTATACATGGTAAGAATGATAACTATACTATCCTGGATTTTTCCTGATTTCCTTTACTGTGGCCAAAGACAGCTTCCCAGTTTCCTCTATCTTATTAACTGATGTGGGCAAATTTCATTATCTCCTAGACAGAAATGGAGAGTATAAGATATGAATATAACTGTCTGTATGTGACAAATATATTTTCCACTTCACCAAATCTATTTATTCATCACAACCATCATTGAAAATGTGGAAATACTCATGAGTTTAGTGAGGACTAGTGATGGAACTTGTCATTCAGTAAACTGTCAACATTTGGTGATGTGCTTCATGGTTTTCTCTGAGGGATACACCTTATCCATGTGACATTCTATGCAACCAGTTTGGTGTTATTTTTAATATTATTAAATTTAGATTAGAAAGATCTTTTGAATCTCTTGGATTATTAAAAAACCCTGGTATAGTTGTTACCCTTTATATCCAAATTCAGAGATATTGAACAATAATAATTTTTAATAATGATGGTATTAGGCAAATACAAATGAAATGGTGTAATAATAGAAATGAATAAAATAGATTAGTCAATAAAATTTGCAAAGAAAGTTTCAGAAAATAAAGTTATCAAATTATCAAGACTATAAGAAAAATGGTATCTTAAGACATCTGGGCTGCTATTACCAGCTGGATATTAGAAAAAATAGGACTAGTGCTAGGAAGATATCTCATTGAAAAATTGTTTACTGCACAAGTGTGAGTACCTGAGTTCAGATACCCAGCACTTATGTAAAGCTGGACACTATTGTGTAGCATTGGTATTCCTAGAACACTTATTGTGAGAAGGAAAGCAGAAACAAATGAATCTCCTGGAAGCTGGTGGGCTAATTAGTGTAGACAACAATAAGAGACTCTTCCTCAAACAAGGTGGAAGGTGAGGATTAGCACCTGGAATTGTCCTCTGACCTTCATATTTGTGGTATGGGACACACATGCCTGCACTCACACATGAACACAAATAACACAAACACCCACACACTTAAATACAAACCAAAAAACAAAGTGATATGTGAAGTGTATGGCACAATGCAGGTCAGGCCCTAGCCAGGCCGCCTGCTGATATGTATGGCACAGTGCAGGTCAGGCCCTAGCCAGGCCGCCTGGTAGGAGGAACCAGGAAGTGGCTTCTGTGGATGTGGCATTCTGCACAGGCCTGGTGTGACAACAGCTATAGCCCCATGCCCGTGACCAACCCAATCTGCCTGGAGACAGACTGTCATTGGTCACCAGAAGGGAACCACCCTGCCTGGAGACAGGTTGTCATTGGTTACAAGAAGGGTACCACCCCATACAATGATTGGCCAGCCAAACCCTTAAAAACCCCTGCACTTCCCTGAATAAACGAGTTTTCAGCAGCTCACCCTCTTCCTGCTTCTGCTCAACTCCCGGTGTGTCATGACTCTGCGCCTCTCACTCCCTACCTGGTGGAGAACCTGCATCCCCTCCTGGGCTGACCCTAGGAGGGACTCCAACATCTGGTGCCCTAACAGTACCCTCTGACCCCTTGGCATTGGCAAGACACCCCCACCTTGATCATCAGTGAGTAGGCCCCTTTCTGTTCTGTGTGCTGAGGGCTGCCGGAGAGTGAGCAGTCAGCCCCCTCCTTCCCCCTTTTTATTTTGTTTGTCTTTTTCCCTAGCAGGAAGGCACACATTGATGCACAGTCCCGAAGCCCATGCTGATCATCCTGGTGAAATCACATAAGGGTCTGACCATCAGATTTCAGAAACAAGGCAAGGTCATTGGCTGAGCTTCCCCAGAGACACCGTGTGGGCATACGGCCGTGGAGTAACGGCCCACAGAAGTCCCCCACTAGGCACAAGACACTTGGGTTCTAAACATTCTGTCCATATGTCTCAGCTGGCCCTAGCAGTAGGTGTTGTGGTTTACATGATTATCCTTTGGGCTATTATTTTTTAAAAACATTTTTTCATATTTATTTTTATTTTGGAGAGAGACACAGAGAGATAGGGAGAGGAAGACAGAGATGGGTGAGCCAGCAGCCTCTCAGCCACTGTGAATGAAATCTAGATGTGTGCGCTCCCTTCTGGGCAAGTGCAGCATTGCACCCTTGTGTCACTTTGCATCTGGCTAAACGCGGGACCTGGAGATTGGAACTGATATTCTTAGGCTTATCGGGCAGGTGCCTTAATCTCTAAGCCATCTCTCCAGCCCTGGGCTATTATTTTTGATCTACGTTATCATTTTCTCACTTTCCTTGATTCAGGAGTGTAACAGCCTAGACCCCCTCAAACACCACCACACCATAATGGGCAACCTCCCTCCCCATCAGAAGACACCGCAATTGCAGGCTCTTAAGGCCCTCCTTCTTCAAAATGGCTTAAAAGTGAAACAAAAGGACCTCCATGGCTTTTGGGATGAAACTCTTGTTTTAGTCCCATGGATTAGTCCCAAGAACATCCGGGACACTTCCATTTGGTCCCAGGTTCTCTTCCTTGCAAGGAAATGTGAGGTTCACAATGGACACACTCCCCCGCCCCATTCTTTCCTATCCTCTTTGCCATTTCCATAATTGCCTTAAAGTCTCCTCTATGGAGGAAGTCATTTCTGCCCATAACAAAAGCAGTAAGGAGGAACCAAAACTAGCTATTCAAACCTCATCCCTCCCAGCCTCCTCTTATGATAACTTGGATGAGGAGGAAGATCAACCTTTCAATGATAAAAGACCGCCACCCCTCCCCCTCTTTACCCTTGGAAGGACCTCCACCAGCTCCATCCTGGACACATCCAGGCAGCTGCCAGTTCACTGACATGCCCCATTGCCCCACCCTTCACCGCCTTCCACATTAACATAGGGCCAGATGCAACATCCAGGCCCTGGTACCCCACTCCCCTCTCTGATATTGAACAAGTCCTTTTACAATGGGCCATCCATCTTTGGACTTATTGAGCACGTTCATTCACACACTGGTCTGCCTGGCTTGATTGCTGATGGAAATTTACAGCTAGATAGCCTTATTGCTGTCTCTTCCTTGCCACCTTTAGAATAAACTAGATGTTTACATCAAAGGTTCCATCTATCCCCCACTAACCTATGGACCCCATACCCCGAGCTTTCACTTAGTCAATGCAAACATTTAACCTGTACCTCTAAGGTATGCATCCCCTTAGCCCCCTTGGGCCCCCTACAGCCTCAAGGAGTCAATATTAGAGGCCTTACCCAAAATTCTATCTGGCAGATGGATGTTACCCACATACCTTCCTTTGGTAACCTCAAATATGTCCATGTCATTGTGGACACTTACTCTAAGCTTATGTTTGCTATTGTTCTCTCAGGGGAGAAGGCGTCCCATGTCATTAAGGCAACAAAAACCTCCATGTTGGTTATGGGTGTACCCTGATCAATTAAAACTGATAATGGCCCTGCATACACATCTGCCCAATCACATCCTTCATGGAATCTTGGGGAATAAAACACTCCCTTGGGATCCCCTACAACCCACAAGGACAAGCCACCATGGAGAGAACTAACTGGACCCTAAAGGAAATAATTATAAAACCAAAGTCCACTATGTCACCCAAGGGTCCCTACTTGGCCCTGGTGAAAGCCCTCTTCACCCTCAATTTTCTCACCTTTGATAAGGGAGGATTCTCCCCAGCCTATAAACATAGGAGATGCCAACCATCCACAGAGCCCTTACCCTTAGTCCTCTGGAAGGACCCTCTTACTAATATCTGGATGAGACTCCACCCTCTTTTAACACAGGGCCAAGGGCATGCTTGTGTCTTTCCAGAAACTTCACAGATAATGATCTGGATCCTGCCAGAAACATCCATCCAGCCACTGACTCGGGGATTGACCTTGATAAAGAGGATGATGCCAAACCCCTCAGGCCAGATATGGGACTGTAAACTTATTCCCCCTTTTCTCCTTTTATCTCCTTGTGTCCCTACTACCACTTCTCAAAAACCATTTCGGACATACTTGCTTGGTGTGCAGAGCCTAGATTCCCATGCTTTTCCTAGGCTTCGTTTTAGCCACTCTATTTCACTGTATTCCTCCCCCTTCAAGCAAGTACTTCTCCTTAGCCACACCTTTGCCTTTTTGCTTATTAATTCCTCTTATGGTAATGCTACCCTCCAACCAGCCATAAATTCCTTTGCAACTCCTTTGATTGCATTGATCTGCTACTACTAAGGACACTCAGTGCTACTATTTATGGTACTAAGGCTGAGCTCATGACAGTCACCCAACAAACTGTTTATCTTAAACCCCCCTATTATTTTGTCTTGGTCCCAACACTCAATGCCTCTCCCTTTTTACTTTCTTCTAGGGCTTTCTCAACTGCTCCCTCCTTAGTTGTAGACTGAGCACTTGCATGACTATTCATGCTGACCTCCATGTTATTGTTAGATAGGAGCCAATTGGCTTTGCAGCTGTTTCTCCTGATGATATCTTTACATTCCTTTCTTCAGCCTTTCCTCCCTTGTCCTGGCAGGAATCCTAGTTATTCTCACCATCATGCTGATCCTTTTCAGATGTCTCAGAGCTTTTTCTCAGCACATCCCCACCATCCAAACAAACCAGGTTCTACTACAGGAAGCCATTTATCAATTGGAAGGGGCAACCCCTTGTGAGCCAGCACATGATATCTTATATACAATTTCTCATTTGTAAACTTGTCCTAACCCAGTCTTTTTCAGGTTCTATAGTTGATTCTCACTGGGACTGTTTGCACACCACAGAGCCACCATGGCCCTCCGTTCCTCCTAGGCGATAGCCACACCCCTTGAGCTTTTTCACCAGGATGGCGGGTAGTCAGTGACGGGTAAGACTCCATGAGATAGGGCAACCTAAGACAAGCACCATCACATGAGGTGATCCCTTGGGGCCTGGGGTCAACAATGGCTTGGCAAAGAACCATGCCTCCCAGGGTAACCAATAATAAAAACAAAAAAGAATATGTATGGCACCATGCAGGTCATGCCCTAGCCAGGCCACCTGCTGATATGTATGGCACAGTGCAGGTCGGGCCTTAGGCCGCCTGCAAGGAGGAAACAGGAAGTGGCTTCTGTGGACGTGGCATTCTTCACAGGTCTGGCATGACAACAGTTACAGCCCCATGCCCTTGAGCAACCTGATCGGCCCGGAGACAGGCTGTCATTGGTCACAAGAAGGGAACCACCCTGCCAGGAGAAAGGTTGTCATTGGTCACATGAAGGGAACCACCCCATACAATGATTAGCCAGTCAAACCTTAAAAACCCCTGCACTTCCCTGAATAAACAAGTTTGCAGCAGCTCACCCTCTACCTGCTTCCACCCAACTCTTGGTGTCTGTGTCATGACTCCATGTCTCTCACCGCCTACCCGGTGGAGACCCTGCATCCCCTCCTGGGCTAGTCCTAGGAGGGACTCCAACAGTGAAGGACTGGACATCTTTGTAAATCCTTTATGAGGCATGTGTAAGGCTCTGATTTAGGCCCCACAAAAGTAACATTTCTCTTCCTCATTTTGCATATGCATGTATACATGCTGTGGACATGTGTGTGGTTACATACACACGTATGGATGAATGCCTTTGGAGGTCATAGTTCAGTGTTGGATGTCTTCCTCCATCACTTACTACCTTATATTTTAAGACAGGATAACCCAGGGATTGAATCTAGAGTTTAAAGCCTTGGCAAGTAGCCAGCAAGCCCTATACACATGTATGCACGCACATATATGTACACACAAAAACACACACACACACAGCACAGACTTATAAAAAATTAAGTTACATTGCTATGAAGAGTGTGAAACCCTACAATTTACAGTTACTGTTCATCCTCTTTGGGAGGGCCATCAATCAACTCTAATCAGAGTACCAATTCAAATTTTAATAAAATCCAGAACCTCCTTCCCCAACATAATCCAGAATAAATTTTACAACATATCTTGGCATCCTGTTGCCATTAAACACATTAAAATTAGTCATCATAGGGACTGTAGAGATGGCTTAGTAGTTAAGGCACTTGCCTGCAAAGCCAAAGAACCAAGGTTTGATTCCCCAGAACCCACATAAGCCAGATGCACAAGGTGGCACATGTGTCTGGAGTTCGTTTGCAGTGCCTATTTGTCCTGGTGCATCCATTCTCTCTCTCTTTCTCTCCCACTCTCTGCCTCTTTCTCCTGCAAATAAAAATAAAAACATAAAAAATAGTCATCACAGTACTCAAATTTATTACCTGTAATATTGGAGAAGATGAGGACAGAGCAACAACTTTCTGTAGCCTAAGTGTCTTTCCACAACCAATCAGCATCCATTTCTTGCTGTGGATCTTCTACCCAACGTCAGTTATTAGCACCAAGGATATAATTTCTGTTTTAAGTGGTTCTGTCTTGGATTACTTTGAATTATTTATTCATTGGTTAATGAGCACTGGAAAATGTTGCAAACCTCTTGAGGATGATAAAATTTGGACTCTCTATATTGTTATTTTATAATGTAATATTACTTGTAATATAGAATTTTGAGTTCTAACTAAAGTGATATTATGCATCATTTGCAGAACTGCCATATTATTGACCAAAGGAATTGAAAGAGAACTTAGAGATGCTTAGACAATTTCTTTCTTTCCTTGGAACTACACCAAAACCAGAGGAGCACAGGCAATTCAGAAAAATAAAAGCTATTCTGATTTCCTTGTTTTTTTTTTTTTTCTCATGTACATTATAGTATATAACTCAGAAAGTAAAAGTTTTCTTTAGCTTAGTTATTTAAATGTAGAAGCTGGCTTAACCAGCAAATATCTTCCTTTGTTGAAGGACTTGCAATTGCCCCTAGAAGCTCTCTATAGAGTCATAATAATAACTAGACCAACCTCAAAAGTAAAGATGACTTCCATCAGAAATGAGGAGGCTAGAATACTCTTGAGCAGAAAAGTCACAGGAAATCATTGTTTTAGGAAGATTATCATACTTTGATAATTAAAAGTCCATTTCATAGGTTATAGAGAGTTCCAACGAAGAAAAAAAATGGTTCTTAAATTGGAAAATTCAAGGAAGAGTGAATCAAAGATATTATTAAAAGAGAAGCAAGAGAACTTCATTAATAATTTAATTTGCATGGAAGAGATAGAATAAATAAATTATTTGAACTCAGTATTTTAATTTTCTGAGATCTTTAATACAATATTTAAATGAATATATTATGTCATTGAGGATAGTACAGAAGATTTAATTTGAGTTACTAAAATAAGGACTATTGTTTTTTTCTTTTTAATTTTAAGTTTACTGAGAGTATATCTACTACGCTGGACATGCATTGTTTTCTTTAAAATAATACTAATGCATGCCAGTCACCTGGGTAAATCTAGCAGGTTATTAAACAGAAATCTAAGCTAGAATGTGCATTTTTTAATATAACCAGCTGGCTTCTTAAAGATTTTTCTTAGAAATAATTATTTTGGGGCTGGAGAGATGACTCAGCGGTTAAAGGTAACTGCTAACCAGATGGACTGAATTAGATTCCCCAATATCCACAGAAAGCAAGTTGCACAAAATGAAACATGTACCTTGAGTGTGTAGTTGCAAGAGGCCCTAATGCAACATTCTCTCTCTCCTCTTGCAAATAAATAAATAAAAATACTTTAAAAATATTGTTAATGAATAGCTTTCAATCATGTTTAACCTAGCTTTTAACATGACATAGCTAGTTGAATTTTTTACATGCATAATATAAGCATTCCTTATAGGCTGGAAAGCAGTGTCTCAGTAAATCCTTTCCAGTTTGAAATAATATATATTATACTTTGTGCTTTGATGATTATCGAAAACAAAATTTTAGAGATTAAAAATTGTTTATTTATTTATTTATTTATTTATTTTTTTTGAGGTAGGCTCTCACTCTAGCCCAGGCTGACCTGGAATTCATTATGTACTGTAAGGGTGGCCTCAAACTCATGGTGATCCTCCTACCCTGCCTCCCGAGTGCTGGCGTGAGAGGCATATGCCACCATGCTGGGCTTTTTCCTTTATTTTTATTAAAATAAAAAACATTTTCATTAGTAATGAGTATTATCACTCTAATTAATATTAATTTTATGCACATAAACTTCTGTTTTGAAATTTTTACAAATGGCTAAGATTTAAGGCACATTTCAAATTATTATAGTTTGAAAATGAAGAGAAAAATATACAGTCAAGTTTTAAAATTTGTAACCTTGTTTCTTACAATTTTTAAAGAAATGGAAGTTTAATGTATTTCTATCCTGTACTCCAATTTCAGCTCTACTCCTAACTATAAATACATCTAGACATATATCATGGTAAGGAAGAACTACAGATGTTTTGGTCAGACTTTTCTCTTTTGAAGAATAAATAAAACACTTTTTTTCCTTCTGCATAAATATGTAGAGTAGGATATTACATGCCTCTTCTGCTTTTAATAAAATTTATGCTAAAAGTTTTAGTTCATAATGCGCAATGAAGCAGGCAATGATTCTTAAAAAATGTGAGCAATCTTCAAACATTCTAAGGAGGAAGTTAAAAGTAAAAGGTGAATGGTCACATGTTTTATTTGCATTTTCTCAAGTATGCTTAGCAGCACTCTGTAGTTTGGTTTGATATACTGCCATGATAGAAGTGAAAGTGACTTCTAATGGAATCTTTGGATGTGTTCTGTGATGCATCCCCTTTCTCCATAGTGTATTATATTGATAGTTTAGCTTTACATACAATAGAAACTTTAGCTTCAGATTTACCAGTAGGATCCAATTTGAATAACTTGTATAGCTTTCTTTGCCAAAGGGGCAATAAACTTTTTATATGGAATGAAGAAGCTATATACTAGCTAAATTGTACATAATCCTTCTTATGTTATTATTGTGATATCTATTTTTTTCTCATGAAAATCTTCATGGAATTTTTTGGGTATAACTGCCAACAGGTAAGTATAGGCTTTATGATGACCTTTCTACACTTTCACAATCAGGAAACACTGACATACATTTAAAATCATTGCCTTATAATGTTTGATGTGTTTGGTGTCCCCCATAAGCTTATGTGTTCTGAATGCTAGGTCCTCAACTGGTGGCATTATGCGAATTGGAACCTCCTGGAGGTGAGGTATTGTTGGGGCCAGGTATATGGGTGTTATATCCAGCTTCCCCTTACCAGTGTTTAGCAGCCTCTCCTGTTGCTGTGTCCAACTTTTGGTGGCCAGGAGGTGATACGCACCCTCTGCTCATGCCATTGTTTTCTCCTGCCATCATGGAGCTTCCCCTCAAGTCTATCAGCCATTCAGAGAGGGAAGAAGATGAAGAGAGAGTACCAGCTGATAAGCTCAGAGAGGGAAGAAGATGAGGAGAGAGCACCAGCTGATACATTCTGAGAGGGAAGGACATGAAGAGAGAGCACCAGCTGATACATTCTGAGCGGGAAGAAGATGAGGAGAGAGTACCAGCTGATACATTCTGAGAGGGAAGGACATGAAGAGAGAGCACCAGCTGATACATTCTGAGAGGGAAGAAGATGAGGAGAGAGTACCTGCTGATACACACACAGAGAAGAAGAGCTTACATCATTTAGTACCTTGAAAATCATATGAAATTTAGCATTTTCTTTTTTTAGCTGGAGGGCCACTGGAGGCTGTCAGCAGTGAAATTTCACATATGAATTAAGTTTTAGTGACATGATGCTATGTGGATAGCACTGAATCAGGAAGACATGCAAGGCTAATTGATCCAGTCCTCATGAAAGGTGCTGGTGGTTCAAACCACCTGAGAAAAAGTAATGTGGGGAAGAAATGATAACATTCTGAATATGTTTTGACATTCAAGACCATCTGATTTCTTATCATACTAGACATGGGGTTCAGAGAAGTAGTCAAAAATGACAAGGTTTTTAACCTGAATAATGGGAAGAGTGAAGGTGACATAAATTAAGATGAGGGAGAGTATGGATGGTGCTGCTGTGGCGGAATATCATAGATCAGTTTTAGATGCATCAAAGTTTGTAGTGTCTGTGCTGTATATATGTCAAGATTCATGAAAATATGAGTCTGTGATTCATGGTGAGTCAAGGCAGAAGATATAAATTGAAGAGTTGTCAGTAGGAATTTATTCTATTTTTAGCCATAGAGTGGGTGGCACCATCCATAGAATGACTGAATCAATAATGGGTATAAAGACTGAGTCAGGAATATTTCCAAATTTAGAGGTCAGAGGCTAAAAAGAAACAGCAGAAGACTTTGAAAAGCAGAAAAAAAAAGAAAATCCAAATGAGTGTGATGTGTGGAGAATTACATTACAGACAAAAAGAAGAATTTCTAGAAGATATTACCTGCGTTAAACATTTCTGATTGATGCAAACAGACAAGCTTTGAAGCAATGTTATCTGGGTTATTAAAGTGATTGTGACAATGAAAGTTATACTGGTCTCTGCAGTAGCTATGGTCAAATTTAATTTAGTGGATTCAAGAGGAAAGGAAGAAATGAAAAATTTATGCATAGATTCTCTGAATGAGTTTGCTCATAGAACTTAACAAAATGGGTAAGTTAGAGGGAAGAGTTGGGACTAGGTAGGTTTTGTTAAGTAATAGTTTCTTTTTCTTTAAATAATTTCTTTATTTTGAATGTTCAGCTTGCTGATAACAAAATACATAGGGATTCTGCTTCAGACATTAAACTGATGTTTGGTTGTCATGAACCCATGTGTTGTGATAAACACATTCCTCAAAGTTCATACATTCACCACAGCTGAGGGCTATGATGTAATAAATGATGTAATAAATAAATTCATATCCTTAAACTATACAACACATCAACATTGCCTGACTTGCCAGTCTTACATTATATTTCGTGTCTTATCTGTTTCTTGTATTCAAATATTCTAAATACCAGATATCCAGAGCAAGACCAAGGAAGCCAACTACCTTCTTGAAAATGACTTTCTCATGGGGTTTAAGAGTAAAAAGAGAAAAGTGTGTGTGTGTGTGTGTGTGTGTGTGTGTGTGTGTATTAGAAAATTTTATAGATACATCATCATATATTAGTGTAATTATTTAATTATTTCCCTCATCCCTGCCCCGATTCTGCTGAAGACCCTCTTCAGTGGAAATGATGTTAAATGATGTTATTCACTCTAGGTTTTTGGATTATGAGATGTGAGAGCAGCAGTCAGTCATTGTAAGGGGGGAGGGAGCAGTGATTCTTCCACTCTGTTGCTCTTACATTCTTTCATCCCTTTTCTGCAAAATTCCCTGAGCTGACATGGAGTGTTTAAAGCCTGCTTTAGTGCTGAGCTCTCAGCAGGTTCTAGATTTCTGCTTTGGTGCATTTTTTTTTTCTTGGAGAGAGACAGAGAGAGAGGGAGAGGAAGACAGATAGAGATGGGCGCACCAGCAGTCTCTCAGATGTTGCGAATGAAATCTGGATGCGTGCACCCCTTGTGGTCAAGTGCGGCATTGCACCCTTGCATCACTTTCCATCTGGCTAAACGTGGGAGCTGGAGATTGGAACCAGCGTTCTTAGGTTTAGGAGGCAGGCGCTGTAACTGCTAAGTCATCTCTTCAGCCCTGCTTTGGTTCATTTTAAGTATCTTGTTTCTGTCTCAATGACGCTGGTGCAGCTTGCTAGGATCACTATTGAAACAGCACTCTTGCTTATCTCATCGATTTCTCTATGGATTCACCTAAGCCCTGACTGAGGTGCAAGAGGTGGTTTATCCCCTCATTCTAGCTGCTTTCTGAAGAAGAAAAACAGATTATCTAAAGAAAAATGAGGTCAGAATAGGTTCATTGGGATAAACATTAGTAAGAGAGAGTTAGATGGGTATAGCCTCTATTATGGCTAAAAACTGATGGGGGCTTTGTTGGAGTCCAAAATTTTGGTCTCAATAGGATTCTGATGCCCATTTCTTTTTCTTTTCTTTTCTTTCTTTTTCTTTTTTTTTTGGGGGGGGGTTTCGAGGTAGGGTCTCACTCTATCTCAGGCTGACTTGGAATTCACTATGTCATCTCAGGTTGGCCTTGAACTCACAATGATCCTCCTACCTCTGCCTCCTGAGTGCTGGGATTAAAGGCGTGTGCCACCACACCCAGCTCCTGATTCCCATTTTCAATCATGAGTTCTTTTCCACTGACTGGATTTCTTAGAAAATCAGATTTCTTAGCAAATTCATTACCCACCTAGGCTGTGTGCCACTATTGCACAGATATCCAACCCATCAGTCTGGTAGCTTTTGTATTGCAGTGTCCCTGTCAGCACCCAAGGTTGTTGGCCATTTTCCCCAAGCAGCTCAAGTAGTGCTTTTCAAGCACTCTATGGGCAGACCATCTGGCTGACTGACTTCGAGAAGTAATTGTTTAAGTTTATTTGAGAGAGACAGAAGATGTGTGTATGGTTATATCAAACAAACAAACTCTGTACACATGTACCACTTTTTTCATCTGGCTTTAAATGGGTATTGTGGAATCAAAACCATGCAGTCAAGTTTTGTAAGCAAGCACATTTAAACTTTAAGTCATCTCCCCAGCCCAATAAATAATTTTCTAACACTACTACATCTGAGGTGGTATCATCCTTAGTATATGGTTCTCAAATTTAACTTACTATTGCTACCGCCTTTTTTTCCAGTCCACAATAATCTTATGTTCCTTGTTATATTTCTAGTTAATTGCTAAATAGTTGAATTAATTTTCCCTACTGTTATTCTGACATCCTTCTAATCCTTAAAATATATTTATGTTTAAAACAGTTCACCATGGATCACTGATTATTTTATTTTATAGCTTATTTTCTATTTTCTTAAATTATTTATGAGGAGGGGGTGGGAGAGTGAGCATGTCACTGTAAATGAACTCCAGATGCATGCTCCACTATGTGCATCTGGCTTTATGTGGGAACTGGGGAATAGAACTGTCAGGCTTGGAAGAAAGTGCCTTTTACCACTGAACAATCTCTCCAGCACTATTTCCATTTTTAATTTTGCATATATTTTGAGTTAGTCTATTGGTATGCAGTTGTACGAGACTTAGCCATTGTATGGAAACATGTAAACACCACTATAATCAATACAGTGAATAGTTTCATCATTCTTAAAAAACTATCTCATGCTGCCCTTTGTATTAAATCTCTTCCCACCCGTAACCCCTGGCAGCCACTGACCTGTTCTTTGTCCTTATAACTTTGACTTTTCCAGGATGTAAATCTAATCAGAATGTCATTCCTTTCTATTCATGACAGAAATTGTATTCAACCAATTATTCAAGACAAACATTTGAGAATCATTCTAAGCAATTTGTTCATTTGGCTGTACATCTAATAAACTACATGTTCTTTAGTATTTCTAGAATATCTTCTTTCCTTTCAATGAACTAGGTAAAGTAGATAAAAAGTTAGAGGTTAATATTTAATCAGTGTTGCTTAGATATTAATGGTCATCTTTCTTCAATTTTATCTTGGGTCATTTCCTTATATTTTTATCAATTCATTTTGTAAGTTTATTTTGATGTAAGAAGAATTAATTTTGGAGATTTAACACATAAAAATTAAATTGAAGTTGTATTGTAGAAAAGAAGTGAACAAAGTAAAAATATTTGCTTGGTATGACTAGAGATAGTAAAGATAGAGAAATGATAAAGCTGATATTGATACTGAGTCTGGTATAGACCATTAGCTTAAAAATGGAAATACCAGCCGGGCGTGGTGGCACATGTCTTTAATCCCAGCATTTGGGAGGCAAAGGTAGGAGGATTGCCATGAGTTTGAGGCCACCCTGAGATTACATGGTGAATTCCAGATCAGCCTGAGCTGGAGTGAGACCATACCTAAAATTAAAAATTAAAAAACCAAAAAAAAAAAAGGAAATACCTTTTTCTCTATATCCTCACCATTCAATTACCATTGAGTTATTACTGCATTTTGTCAGTTACTTCCTCATTACTGAGAAAAACCCTTTACAAGAAGCAGCTTGAAGAGGGTAAAGGATTTCTTTTAGCTCACCATTTTGAAAGTTTCATCATAGTGGGGAAAGCCAGACAAGAACAAGAAGCTGGCATCATATCACCATATCAATGGGGGAGGAAGTACTGAGAACAAGGGCTACAAGCAGGCCTAGACTGTAAATATTCAATTTCTAACCCCCACCCCTACAGTGTCTCACTTCTTCCAGCAAGGCTCAAACTCCTAAAGGTCCCACAACCTTCCCAAATAGTGCCACCAACTAGGGATTATGTATTCAAACATAAAAAAGAAGTCAATGGAGGATATTTTACATTCAAACTACCACATGCAATGATCATTATTGCCCTTACACACATACTATTTCATTTCTTTTTTTTTTTTTTTCTAATGGTATTAAACTGGACAGAATAACTTCCTCAGCCACTAGTTTGTGTGTGTGTGTGTGTGTGTGTGTGTGTGTGTGTATGTGTGTGTGTGTGTGTGTTATGTATATGTGGCTATAAGTATACTGGTTTATGTGGAGTTTAGGCAGCTACAGGGCAACTTCAAGTTCATTCCTCAGTACACTCCATATGCCTTTTTTTTTTTTAATTTATTTGAGAGAGGGAAAGAGGCACACAGAGAGAGAATGAAAGAGAATGGACACAGCAGGGCTTCTAGTCACTACAAAGGAACTCCAGATGCATACACCACCTTGTGCATCTGGCTTACATAGGTATTGGGGAATTGAATCAAGGTCCTTTGGCTTTGCAGGTAAGCACCTTAACTGCTAAGCCACCTTTCCAGGACTCCATATGTCTCTTATTAAGACAGTGTCTATCATTCTTATGACCTGTAGTCTACTAATTAGTCTAGATTGGCTGGCCAATGGACCTAGGAATCTTCCTATATTCATCTTCTTAGTTCTGGGATTTGCAGTGCATTCTATTATAATCACCATTCTTATGTGGACACTATGTATTGCTCTCAGGCCATTGTGCTTGCAAGGTAAGCACTTTACTGACTGAACTATCTCCCCAGTCTCAACATCTTTCTTTTCGATTCCCTTCTGAGATCCACATGCACAATTAGTTGAGCCAACTTATTTAAAAATATCTGAAGTGTATTTTATCTTCAAACATTATATCTAATCAGAAAGGAGTTGATTACCCACAGCATCTGTGTCACTATTTCACATGGTAGTAATCAGCTGCTCTCGGGTTGGGTATGAGGCCTGATCAATGAGAGGGAACTCATACTTGGCACTGAGGACCAAGTCAGAATCCTATAAAATGACAGCTCATAGACCACAAAGAGACGATCCACTGTTGTTTGGCTAAGAAGAGAGGGTATGTCACTAAAAAGTCTCTGAAAGCACTACGTTTACCCCCTTTGATCCATAATACTCTCACTCTTGGTTGAAGAATCTGCTTTGTTTTACAGATGGTACCAAATATCAGGGAGAACTAAGATACATCAATACAACAAGAAAAAATTGCAAACTGCCTTGCACAAGACAAATCATATTTATCACATCTATCAGGGCCCAGGAGACACTACAGAGGAAGTGGTGATTTAAACGAGTGCTGTTCTCACTGCTAGTCTGACCACCTCCTCCAGGGAGATGGTAGTAGAACAACTGAGGTGACTCAAAATTCATAAAAGCAGAAACACAGAAAATGTAGAGAACTAAACACTAAAGGAGACTTAAAATACACACATCAAGGCTCAGGGAACCTTCTGGAAAATGGGGCAAAAATATTCTAAGAGCCCCATCGTGGGAAGGAGTGTACTAGCGCATTGTCCCCTACACTGAGACTGACCTCACAGTGAATACAGACACCCCACTGATTAGACCCTCAGGGGGATGGGGACAGGAGACAGGGGACATGAGTATAACCCAATGGGAATATGTTCATACTGTAAAGTTAATATAATAAAAATAATTATAAAACACTTTATAAATATAAAATTTATATTGAGAATAATTGAATTTGCATTCTATATTGAGAATAGCTTGGTTTTCCAATACACTCAGTGTTTATGTGTGTTATAGAAAATTGTACAGTGTAAATCTTATAATGTGTAACTTGAGTCCTGGAGTTTTGAACTTTTTTAAAAAATATTTTTATTTTTATTTATTTATTTGACAAAGAAAGAGGGGGAGAGAGGGAGGGAGGGGGAGAGAGAGAGAGAGAGAATGGGCATGCCAGGGCTCCAGCCACTGCAAACAAACTCCAGACACATGTGGCCCCTTGTGCATCTGGCTAACGTAGGTCCTGGGGAATCAAACCTGGGTCCTTTGGCTTTGTAGGCATATCCTTAAGTGCTAAGCTATCTCTCCAGCCCCGAGTTTTGAACTTTTGAAAATGTAGTTGATATGTAATTTTCTTGATCCTGAAGAGAATATAGAAAAGGAAAAGGAGTAAGTATATCAACAACTAGAAACAAGACAGCAAATGAAGAAAAAACATATGTATACAATGATTTACTGATTGATTACATTCTCAAATTTATCATACAGTTTAACTGAACATTGAGGCTATACCAGTGAGAAAAATTCAGGCCTTGGGGCTGAAATTGTTTTGTCAGATGTAGGTTCTAGAAGGACAGAAAATGATTGGCCCCTTTTATTTTGTCAAATAAAATATCAGGGATAAGGACAGTTGCATAGATCTGGAGAGCATAAGGCCCTGAAGTTCCCATCAATCTCTAATGATCCAGGACTGATCCAAGACCAACTTTGACATAGGCCCATATTTGTTGAAGAGTCAAGATGAAGGCTATTTCTGTGCTCCCATGCCCCTTTCAGTGCTCTATCTTGTTGCAGATGTGAGCAGAGTGAACACTGAGCACTAGGCTGCCTGCTTCCACCTGTGCTCACTCCTTCCTGCCTTATACTAGGCTCTAGAATTCAGCTAGTTTTTTTAAAAATGTCTTCGAAAATATATTTTTCTCCACTTATGCACAAGCAGAGAGAGAAAGAGAGAGAGAGAGAGAGAAAGGGAGAAAGGAAGAAGGAGAGAGAGCAAATGGGTGTGTTAGAGCCTTATATTGCTGCAAACAAACACCAGATTCATATGGCCCTTTTTTCATCTGGCTTTACATGGGTGCTAGCGAATTGAATCCAGGCCAGCACTCTGTAAGCCAAGGGCCTTTAACTGATTAGCTATTACCTTTGCCTCCATTCACCTGTTTTAATATTCACTTAATACCTTTGGAAAATGTGCTTCTTGTGGCATTTGCTTCCACCTTATCATATACAGATTTTCTGGTCCCCATGCAAATTTCATGCTCTACTCTGAAATTTGATTTTAACTGAGTAAACATTATTATGTCAGTATACTTCTTATACAATTTATTGGATTCAGTATTTGAAGTACCATTGTAAGAAATATAAGCATTTATAATAAAGCAATTATTTACTATCTTGTCCAATAAAAGTTTCCTCTTAACCATTCTATAATACAGTAGACTAGAGAAAAATTATTTATTGCAAGTGAGAGATTTTAAGGTCAATGGTTAAAATTCTGAATCTGCCAACAGTTTACTTTTGATAAGTCATAAATTGACTTTCCTACTTATTTTATTCACTGTTAGCTGGTAGAATTGGGTTAGGTTTTAGATAACAATGGCACCCTTTCTCCAAATAAAAATATACACTAAATTCAAATGTTTCAAACAAGCTAGATTTTCTCTACGTTAATGAGAGCAATTGGAAAACTCAAAACAACTGCAACTAGACTTGAAAGAGTTCATTTGAAACTTGGAGTTCATTTTCTTTTTGACTTTTCATTGTCTGTGGTCTTAGTTGTCCTTTTAACTTCCCATGAGTTCAAGTGCAGTGAAGGCATGTGGAGATTTAATTCAGATAATATGTCTTAAACTGTGTGAATTACAGGAGATAGGAATTAAAGAAAAGCAAGATCATCCAAAGGAGGTTGACATTTAGGTTTTCCTTCTTGAGCTCAGTGTTAGATCTGGGTCATTATTTGCATAGGGATCCACAAAAAGCAAGTATTGTGGCCTTAGCTGTGTCTGCGTTTCTGATTATAAACCCAGTACGACTCACAATCATGTGCAGGAGTCTTGGAATATGTGACTTGAGGAAAAAGGAAAAGCTAATCTTTGAGAAAGTGAGAGCTAAACAAGGGTACATTAATGTGTACTGACCACATGACTATATCTAGCTCTTCACTCTTCACTGCAGCTACTGGTGAGTAGCATGTTTTCTAGTCAAGTAGTAAGCCTGCTTATTTCCATTCTGCTCATCAATCCTCATGGAATGCCTACTCTGTGGCAGTCACCCAGCTAGGTAGCAGAGATAGTAAGATAAATTCCAGACACACTTAAATCATTTGAACAGGTGATTTCAATTACAGTTTAGAGAAATTGCACGTGATAGAGCAGAAAAGAATTAAAAATTAGTACAACTCTATTTTCTACCTTAAAATACTGTTCTAGGATGACAAAATATCTGGAAAAATATGATATATAAATAAGTTTGGTTTTAAGGGCATGATTGAGTCATACTGCTTTCTCAATTCTGTGACTTTATTTTATGTTTGTTTTACAGAGTACTGAGTTTCCTTTCTCACATCAATTATTATTAGGAAAGAAATGAGAGATGAATAGGACAGATAGGAAGTAAAGAGAAGATAGCAAGTGTATATATTAAAGGTTAATGGGAAAGAAGATAGGGCATTAAGCTAGAATTGAGAGGAAGTATTAGTGGAGTACTGAGAAGGAAATTGAATGGGACTAACATATGTTCCAAAGAACAAAAGGAAGAGAAAAGAGACACAGGGGCAATCACAAGAAAAACTAAATGTAAGACATAATTATGGAAGTTTTAAAGGAGACATTCAAATCTTTTTTTTTTTTTTTTTTTTTTTTTTTTTTTTTTTGGTTTTGAATAATGTTAAATGCAGCTGAAACTTTTAATTTGGGTTTTTTACTGCTACTAGGAATGTGTATTTTGGGAAATGTTTAAACAAAGTGATATAATTTCATTATAGACTATATAAATTCATAATATAATAAAATATATGTAATTATTTATGTAACTCTTATTTAATATAATTTATTTGTAAAGAATTATTCAATAAAAAATCTTCCAAAACATTTATGTCTTTAGTGATGTTATCAATGGCTTGATCTTTAAGAAGAAAATTCAATACCAAGGAGGATTTAGTGATAAAAATATTACATTTCGTTTGAGTCTATGTAACATGTAGCCAATGTGGGTAAGCACAGATGGATATGTTTGTATATGTGTGAGCATACTCAGGTGTGTCGGTGAATGTTAGTATGGAAGACAGAAGTATATGTCAACTGTCTTTGATTCCTCTTCACCTATTTTTAGAGAGCCTCTCACTGAATCTCAAGCTCACTGATTCGGATAGACTAACTATCCAGCAACTCCAAGGGATTGCCTTGTCTTTGCCTCCCTACTCCTGAGATGAAAAGTGTGTGTCACCATACTTGGCTTTTACGTGTGTTTTGGGGATTTTAACTCTGTATTTATACCATAAGCTTTACCCACTGCGCCAACTTCTAAGTTTCTATAGGTTACCTTATTTTGTCAAAGACAAAAATTTGAAAATGATGTAAATTTTTAAATAATGCATAAAATTCATTTTCCACTCTTGAAGACACTACTGAGTTGACTATCTCTTAATTTTACCTGGTAATTCATGTGAAGACAACTCACATGTAGCTAATTTAATGTTTTGTGGCAATGGGCAAGGCATAGGTCTTTAGAGAGATGAATATAAAGATGGTTGACAAGTTGAGATATATCAATGGTGGTGGTTTGAATGTATGGCATCACAGACTCAGGCTTTCATCTTGAGTCTCCAGTGGGTGGAGCCCAACTAGGGAAGAAGTATGTCTCTGGGAGCCAGATCTTTAAATCCAATCCCAAGGTGTGTGGAGAGAAGTTGGAGCTCTGGTTGTTTTGTGGTGCTAGATGTTGGTGGTATTCCTCTCTTTGGATCTATGGAAGGGAGAGAGCTTCGTCCATTGATGGTGTTTCCCTGGAATTTGTAGGACTGAAATAAACCTTTTCCTTCCAGAGCTGTTTCTGGTTTGGTGTTTGTCCAGAAACAAGAAGCTAACTATAACATCAGTTGATATTCCTGCAGCACATTCCAGGGTAGAAGATGCCCTTAGTGTGAGCAGTCGTTCCACCAGTCATCACGGCAGCCATGGCTCTGTGGCTGGCAGTAGCATGCACTACTAGACTGTGTAACATGCTGCATTAATACAGAACTCTTGCCTAGATTGCATATTTGTTGTCCAAAACTTTTCTTAATGTGCTTTGGTCAAGTTACTTAACCTCCATTTCCCTCACGATACATATCTATAAATTTGAGGAATGATGGTAAGAACTTCTGAGAAGTGTACTTAGAACTGCACCTAGTTCACAGAGTCAAATAACAGTGAACTAGAGCCTAAATTCCACACATTAGGCTTTACCCCATCTACTGTAATGCTCTGTCTCAAACAAATGCTGGAATACATATGTTAAACGGTGCTGAGTAAAATAACACATTATCTTCTGCTGTCTGTTGAAGGCAAGATCATGATATACAGAAAACAATACTCTAGGCTACTTAGTATTTCTCTGCATTATTGTAAGTGAACAAAATAGAAGTTTATCATGTGCTTTCAACACACTTCTGAACATGTAAAAGTAAGAAGGCAGCTGAATGGAGGAAGCTTAGGATGAACATTCAACTTGGGATCTTGGAGCCACCATTTACCATCCAACTGACTTGGACCATGATCTAATTTCTCTGATCAAACCTCATCTGTCTGTAATGCTGGAATAGTAATCTTACTCTGGGAGAGGTTTCTCTGTGAATAAAATGTGGTAACATATGAAGTGATTCACACAATGTGGAGGATGTTGTAAAATTGCTCCCAAATATTATAAATTTATTTGTTAATGCAATTGACAAATATCCTTCCAAGATATACACACATTCAAGTAACATGTGGTTACTATTCCTAGTAATATTCACCAGTGAGGAGGGGTCAAGTAAAAAGGCAATTAGTAAATAGCCAAAGTGGCCTGAGGAGAGATGACAGGATTTTAGCAGCATGGAATGAATTTGATTAGCGAGTGGAGAAAAAGTCAAGAAAGACTTCCTCAAGTAAGACCTGAGTGGATGAGTCTTGAAGCAGGAGTGGTTCAGAGGCAGATGCAGGGAGCTGTACCATAACGTAGAAATGAGGATGAGGCTGGTTGTGGTGGTACACACTTTTAATCCCAGCACTCGGGAAGCAGAGGTAGGAGGATTGCCATGAGTTCAAGTACACTCTGAGACTACATAGTCTCATAGACTACATAGTCCAGGATAGCCTGGACCAGAGTGAGACCCTACCTCAAAAAAAAAAAAAAAAAGAAAGAAAGAAAGAAAGAAAGAAAGAGAGAGAGAGAGAAAGAAGAAAGAAAGAAGAAAGAAACAATAAATAAATAAATAAATAAATAAATAAATAAATAAATAAATAAATAAATTAGGATGAGACAAGAATGCACATACCTTCGGCAATTCTGAAGCACCCAGCACAGCTAGGGGAAGACACGTATGCTGCTAATATCCTCCATTTAAAATAAAAATGTTGGGTAGAGTTCTTTAGAAATTATACCATATTTTTATATGTTCATATATCTTAAATTTTTAATTTTTATTTATTTAACTTTATTTATTCTTTTATTAAAGAGAGAGAGAGAGAGAGAGAGAGAGAGAATGGGAGTGCCAGCAAACTCTCAGCAGCTGTGAACGAACTCCAGACACATGCGCCCCCTTGTGGGCAAGATTGGGACCTGGAGATTGGAACTGGTGTTCATAGTCTTTGCAGGCAGGTGCCTTAACTGCTATCTCTTTCCAGCTCTATCTCTTGAATTTTTAACTCAAACTTTAAGAAGTATATTCAAATTCTAAAAAGAAAAAGGCATTATTATTATTTTTTTTTAATTTGTGTGTGAAGACACTAAATCTGATTGTAGAGACTATTTTACCATGATACACATTTTGGAAATGAAACTTGAGCCATGATTCTTCTTGTGTTGAGTTTCTGGCGTGCTCTGATCCAGAGCATAAATAGAATGCTTGGAGAAGTAATTATTTCCTGATCCTCTTCTTAAGTAATGACACTTGGTAAAACATTTCACATGTATTTTTGGAATTATTGACTATTAGACTTCTCACAATATGTATAGTGGTTCTTCTAAGGGCTGTTATTTGAAAATTCTATTTTATGTTGGCCTAAAAATATTTGTCTTCTGCATGGTGTTCAATAGAAGTTTGTTGAATGAGTGATAGATGAGTATCTACCTGACTCCTGGGTACCAGAGATATTCTGTATATACTTTTTCACTTTAAAATGTTTTTTTTTTTTTCATTAAAATTTATGTACAAATGACTAGAAGTATGATTAGCAGAGGACTATTACACACTAGTTACTGTGCCTTGTATGACAATGTCATCTCAACAAATCTTAAAGGCAACCCAGTGATTCTTCTTTTTATAGATGAGGGATATCCCAAAGAAAAACCAATTATTGCCAATTTTAGTACAACTAGCAAACAGCAGGATTGGAATTTCAAGCTAAAATCTTCAGCCCCTCTGGATTTCAGCTAAATTCTGTATTTCATTCTATTCACTAAATTTGTAACTATTGATTTTGTCAAAATTATGTGTATTTTCCATTTGAATCTCCTTGCTTCTCTCACTAAAGGAGATTTCTGCTGCACCCTCTAAGGCTCAGTGAGCATTGTGGATAAGGGAGCAGAAGGAATGTAAGAGTCAGGGAGTGCATTGGCATACTTGAAGGTGCTGTCCTTCTGACATAAGTGATTGGTACATTCATGACACCCCAGTGGTTACTGATTACTCCATAATACCAGCATGAATCTGAGCCCATCTACATTTGACATGGAGGAATGAGGTGATCAAAAAGAATGAGATACCTAAACACAGAAAGGACTACCTTGAAAGATGAAGTTCCTTGGGGGATTAAGACCAGGAAGAGGGGATAAAAAGGAAAAAAAATAAGATGGGAGCACAATCAAATTACTCTATGTTCATATATTAAAATTCTAAATAAAACAGAATCCTTTATAAAAACTTAAGATTTGAACTTTTTGTTTTAATTTTATTTTTTAGTCATTTGCCTTTCATCTCTTAGATATTGAAATAATGAGTAAAATTTGTTTTAATTAAGTCAGATTTTCTCCTCTTAAATAAAATGCTTTAATCCCCAAATAATGTATTATCCTAGAGTTATACTGCTGTTGGAGGATACCTTGGTATTTTTGGTTTTAGTCTGAATGAAAAAGGGATTAAAATAGGGTAAGATCAGTGAGTCTTAACACTTGAGGGAGTTCTTAAGCCTAGGGATAGGTTGAAGATGTCTTCAGTACTTTTTGCTTAATAACACCAAGGCATGCATTTCCTGTAGTTAAAGAATATAATTTAGAGATAGGATTAAAACCAAAGTGACCCTTTCTGCTTCCCAGCATTACTTTACATTTCTGTTCTATCCCTAAAGCTCCGCTTTTTAGATGTGTATCAGGAAAAGAGAAAACACCTGTAATTATACATCATGTACTTTTCATGTAGCTCATGAAGTTATCAGTTTTCTCAGTTTCTTCCTGGAATATGATCTTTACATAAGCACTTGATGGGATTTATCTGCACCCTGATGGTCATTTCACATAGGTCAGGGTCTGCTATTGCTGTGTACACATCCCTATGGATAATTGGAGAGTGAGAAGAATTCTGTCCAGAGAAAAAAATTAGCAATTACAAGTCTTTAATTAACACCATCAATGCTTAAATGGCCCATTTTATATCCTGAACATTGGGGAAAACATGTTCCTTTCTGTAAAGACCGTTGTTCTTATGATTCACTTAGCACAGAGTAAAAGCCTGCAGGACCTCTTGTCTTGCAAGAAGAAAAGGGTGGCTGTATAATGCCAGTTGCATATATTACTGACTGTTACAGAGGAGAGGAAATTACCCAGTCAGAACAGATATGTCTCTGTAGCCTTGTATCCACATTCTAATAGCTGCAGAGTTTATCTTAGACGAAATGGAGCTCTAAGTTATTAATTGTTTTAATGATTTCATTGATTTCTGTTAATCTAGGTAATGTGCCTTACTAAACTTGGTAGTTTATTTTGCTTTTCAATTAACCTTTTACTTTTGTCATATCATTTTTTATTAAAAAAAAGGTTTTATCTATATTTTAAAGATATGTCTATCTTAGTGTATTATGAAAGATATTTGGCTATCTATACAGAAAATTTCCTGAATACTTCAGAGTAATTAATAGCAAGTTATGGCTGAGTATTTTTATTACAGGTTATTATTGATATGAAATAACTTAAAAGTCATTTGAATAAATGTTGTATTCTTTTAAATTTAATAAAAGTCTTTTTAAAGTTTTAAGGACTATAACCATACAGGTAATATAAAAATCTCACATATGCAGCAATTCATTGAGTTCAAGCAATGTGCAAATCCTTAAATTTAATTTAATATAAATTATTTAAATTTTATTGAATCAATGGCTACAAAATTATGTTATAAATACTTTGAAAATTCGTTTAAATGGCATATTTAAAAAGAAAAAAAAAACAGTATATATACTCTTATGGTAATTATAAACTAACCAGCTTATATAGATTATTTATTATTTACTTAATTTTACCTAACTAAGATCTCAATTTACTTTCAAAGATATAAAAACATGTATTCACAAACTATTAGCAAAATGGTGTCACATGGTGAGAAATAATTTTTCATTTCTGGGGAGTTATTCACATACAACTTTTGTACCAATTAAAACCTGTTAATGACAAAACATTGTCATTGATTAGTCTTTGTATGTTTACAGCTCACTTTAATTGCTGAAAAACACCATTTGTCAGCTTCATGTTCTATTGACAACACCATTGATTTATCTGAATTTGGCTTTGTCTTGTCTCTCGTACATAAAACTCACATATGCAGTTCAAATGGGAAATGACTGTATTGATTTCCTTAACTTGAGCCCAAATGCTAAAGATTTTTGGATAAGCTTTCTCATTACTTAAGCCAAAATCAATAAGAAAGAGCATCTTTTAATGAAAGAGCAGTTTGAGCAACGTACTTCAGAAATAGGGTCCTGTTCATTCTTTGCTTTACAAATCGATCTCCTAGGTTCTTTAAGTGAGGCCCAATTGGTTGACATTGTGGCTTGTCTTTGTGTGTAAACTTGCAGCTTCAGAAAAGAGAAGCTGAGCTGCAGAGACAGTGGCAAGAATGTGCTCCCTGTAAAAGAAGTTATCTGCTAGCAGGTAGAAAATCTAGCAGGCAATCCAACTTACCAAATTACTAACATATCTTCACATTTAAAAAAAAAAAAATCATGTTGGTATATTTTGTGATTGCAGTTTTATTTCTTCAGGGGTTTATGTTTTCAATAATTCTATATGCACATTACATGCATTTATACTAATCTTATTTTCATATTTTAGCTTTTATTTAAATGAACCCTTATGTAAATTACTGCAGTATATGAAATGGAAAATAATTCACTGAGGCATCAGGGCATTTTTAAAATAACTTTTGTTGGAGTGATCTTTTATGTGCATTTTTCTTTAGTGTTAAGTGCCCTGTCTTCAGGAAGGCATGCAGAGGAAGTGAGCTGTGAGGGAAAAGCCTGGTTAAGAAGAGCAGAATGAAATGAACTTGTAAAAGAAGTTGTATGGACAGGCTCACTGCCAGGTACTGTACTGCTATGCCATTAACTCCCATGAACTACATAAATTAAGCTGATTATGTCTTCACTTAATTAACTGAGAATGACCTATTGATGCATAGGCTGAGTGAGCTAGAGACCACTTGCTGTGCTGTACTTAATTTATTGGTTTTCAATTAGTTCTTCTCTTGTCTGTGATTGTTGGGAAAAGAAGTAGCTCATTTGCATCTATGTCTTGTGGTATGCTTTTAGGGATAATGGTCTTATACTTAAAAGTTTATTTTGAGTTCATATTTTATTATTACATATAATGATCAGGTTGACATGAATAATAGTTTTAAATTGTTACATGTAATTGGATATCTACATTAAATAAATGTGTAGATTCATTCTATTGTTTTGAGAACATGTTGCAAATTTCTATTAAAACTTTTATAATGGTCTTCAAAAATGATCCCACATTCATTTCAAGAAATAAATTGTTTTACTAAATTTTATAAATTGATTTTTTCTATTTTTTTAAAATATATTTTATTTATTTATTTGAGACAGAGAGAAAAGGCAGGTAGAGAGAAAGAAAGAGAGAATGGCACACCAGGGCCCCTAACCACTACAAAGGAACTCCAGATGCACCACGTTGTGCATCTGGCTTAAGTGGGTACTGGGGAATAGAATCAGAGTCCTTAAGCTTTGCAGGCAAGTACCTTCACCACTAAGCCACCTCTCCAGCCACTAGAAGCTTTTTTTGTATCATCGCTATCGGAAAATAATATTTTTATGAAGATAGATAATTTAGTAAACCGTATAGGTTTAATTTTTTTTTGGAAATTTGAGTTTTTCTTTAGTAAAAAATTAAAAATTGACATGCTATACTTTATTTCTTATAGTTAGTAATGCTAAAATATCTGCAAATACTTTTGGGCAAAATTTATCCTTCAAATTGTAACATTACATATTTAGAAATTATAATGGTTGATATGCTTTACTATGGGACCATCTGCTCTTTAACTTCTATGAACCTTAGTCTATATATATATATATATATATGGGAGAATTCTCAAAGTTCTCAGTATCTATGCATTTGACTAGTTCATCCAACACTGATAGTCTGATTTTACAGATTATAAATATTTAAGATGACTTATTGTTGATCACTAATATAATAGAGTCAGTCCAAATTTAAAACTAAACACAATAAAAGAATATATGTTACCTTGTTTTGGTAAATCACTTATCTTTTCAATCTCAAGTTTTCATTTGGGAACAGAGTAAATTAGCAGTGGGACTTGGCTCAGAACTCTATTAAGATTTATGTCAACTTTCATATATACTTGATGTAAATGTTACTTGTTTTGAAACTTTAGAAAAGAGAAATATTTCTGTGAATTTGTGTGGTCAGGGTTGTACGCAAAACTTAATTGCTTTAACTATACATATACAAGTAACATAGTTCATAATCTATATTAAATTTTACTCAGAATTTAATTACTTCTGTAGGAATTTGTTGGCATAGGAGGAGTTAGTATTCTCTTTATTTGCAAATAACCCCCAAATCTGAAAATAGTTGTAGTAATATCTGTATCCATATATTTGAGTCCAATACTCTGTGCATATATCCTAATATTAGCAGAAAAATTTGGTAGTCCTACTAAAGAAAGCTGTGGTTTTCTACATATTTTTATTTTTTTTATAACTCCAGTGGAGAACTTGACTGTTCTGTTTGATACCAGCCACTTTCTCTAGAATTTTTACTATGATGGAATATGTGAAATAGTGAATGCACAAAACACTTGGTTGATTGTTTGAAACTATGAAAATTATTGTCCCTTTAGAAAAACGCAGTAGCTTTATGTAGGAAAGTGGTAAAAGATAAACTGATTTGGGAAATCTTTATGGGAAGCTGGTATTTAGGTATTTAGTTTTGATAATTAAGAGATTTCTACTAAATATCAAAGAAGAGCTGTTGTGTTTGTGCCAAGGGGAAAGAAAAGAGAGAGGGAGAGGATGAGAGAATGAATTTGTGTGAACACACTAACATTGTCCTAGGACAGTTTTGAGATGTGAATTTGGGAGTTATCCTGAGTATATGTTGTATAGAAAAGAAGGAGGCAATGCAGTGTAAGAGGGATGCTGAGATTACACTGTTTGGGTCAAGGATATGAGGAACCAGGAAAGTACCTGAGCAGACCATGAAGCCATCTTGAGTTTCTAGGAGAAAGAGTGAACATGTCTGTAAGATGTTCCTGCTAGTGAGATAAGGTCTGAAAACTGGTTACTATAGAGGGTACTGGGGCCTCATGACAATGACAGCTGGAATTAGTAAGCATAGGGTTATGACAGTTGAAATGATCAGCATAGGAGAAAAACAATGACCTTTATAAATTATAAATTTACTAGTGATTTAACTTGAGATTTAAATTTTATTATATATGATTATATTCTTGGTCAAATTTTATATTTCGCCTAGTCAGAAGAAAGGCACTACAACCCTTTGGAAAGTTTCCACATTTGCACCACTTTAAAGAGTTCTTACTCAGAACTATATTTTCATGGCATTTTACCATATACAGATATTTAAGATAGAATTATATGAACATGAAAAACTGCAAACATTCTGAGATTTTAACATAATTTAATAATATAATTTTATTCATCTGGCCTTTACTTTACTATACTTCCAATATAGAAAAGAATTGTAAAAGGCATTTAATTAAACCTTACTTTTACAAACCAACAAACTGAAGTCAGATGTGAAAAAGCACCCTTGCAGCTATAGTGTATATTTAAATGTTGTGATTAAAATAATACCACAACAAAAGTGTATGTTATTGTTCAAGGCTCTTGACTATATAAAATGTAAAATATAACAGTTTAAAAATTCATGGACTTTTTGGAAGATGATGAATATTGTATGCTTGAGAAAACAGTTTGGTATAGTAACTGAAATTTGGCTAGCCTTGTGTCTTCACTAATTTTAGTCATACAACATTCACTTTATGTTTTTCTCTCAAATATAATTCTCCTGAACTTTCCACTCACTGTCCTTTATTTTGGACAGTTTCCTTGCTTGCAAGGAGATGTGTATGTAGTAGTTCATCCTGTTCCTGATGAGATATCTGAACTCATTAATGATACATTTATTAAACAACAAATTGCCTCCACATTCTTCCATTGATTATTCTTTAGTAGAAACCTCTTCAGTAGGTTCTAAGGTTCTCGATGTTTCCCCCATAAAAAAGTTGCAACTGAAGTGTCTCTCTGGGTTAGCATCCTTTCGTGGTTGCTATAGGTATCCTCCCGCACGAACAAGCAACCAGCTTAGCAAACAGAATAATTGGGACCATTCTTTTCACACACACAAAAGTAAGTTAAAACAGGATAGAGCTTTCATCATCAATTGATTCTTAGAAGTCTTTTCTTGATATTTCAGCCCCAAGGCTTATATCAAAGTTGTTTCCTTCAATGTGGAAACTTCAAGCTTCCAATTCACCAGTCTGCCAACCCTGAGCATCAAAGCAGATGTGCCCTGTGATCCACAGATAAGCACTTACTTTCTTGAAGCAATGCTTAGTGCTCTGATTCAGCATCAAGATCTAAAGGTGCTGTTATGGCAAGATAAATTAGGGAGCCCAGCGATTACACCCTTTGGCCTCTACTGAGATCTTCCTGAACAGAAGCACTTGTCTCCAATTCCTCTTTGACCCTTTATTGTTTCCACACCGAGGCCAATGCACAGAATTCGCACTGGACTAACACACCACCCTTTCCTGGGAAACTGACGTGCGTAAAACCTGCTGCTCACAGCGTAGTTCTTGGGAACTCATGTTGAAATAAAGGTTCTACAGCTGCACATTGTCTTCTTTGTAGCTATCATTGTGTTTTATGCCAGAACCTACATTTTGTAATGGTACCAGACCTTTAAAACAGTAATTTCATTGTTTAAAAAAAATATATATGGTAGTTTCTGATTTCAATCTACCAAGCTGATGGTTTTATAGTATCTTCAAGTATTTTCATAAGCTGTAGTTTTAAAATCATTGCTTTCATCATCAGCCTCAATCTGACCAAACTGAGATTTAAATAAATAACAGGAAAACCAAAATATGTAGGATTTATTTTATTTTATTTATTTTATTAATATGGCCTACTTTTCATATTTATTTTACCCAATTTTATGAGTAAACTGTCATATATGATAGAACACACCATGTGCTTCTCCAAAGATGTGTGTGGGTGCGTGTGTGTGCATGCATACATGCATGCACATACTTATATATGCATGTGTTGGAATGCCAGACACATACTTTATTACTGAGCTATACAACAGTACTATTCAAAGAGGTCGGATCTGGAAAAAGCAATAGAGGTTGGAAGGTGGTTCAAACCCACCTATTATCGTCCCTAAAGCATGTCACATGACCCTTATTTGAGAAGTACCCTCCTTTTGCCCAAGAGGAAGGCATATCCTTACTCCTGAAGATATAAGGTCACATAGGTTGCAACACTGACTTTATCATTACATCACATACTCTTTGCCTATTTCCTTACAATGCCTCTTATCTCACAAAAATATAGTAAATGATTTTATATGCTTTTTTCTTGTTAATCAATCTTTTATTATAGGGGCATCAGCCAGGAACACAGTAATGAATGAGGAAAATAAAATTTTCCATACTTACAGACTTCATCTACCCCTATATGCTACACAGTAGAGACTTAATAAACCACTTAATTGTTCTGATACATATTATTAAAAATGACATGTGATAATGTGGAATGTGGCTGCCTAATAGTATTAATTAATACCAAGGTGGGAAGACTATTCATCAGCTGCTTGTCAAGTCTAACTTCTGGTCATGATAAGTGCCCTGTTACTTGTTTGAATCAATTCAATTTCATCACTGAGTTGAGTGCTTCTATGTCTCTCTCATGTCTCATATTCCTCTATCCAGCAGTCTATCTTCTGGACTGGTCTTAAAGCATTTGGTGCACATGGAAATTTGGTTGTTTACCTGTTGCAATGCTTAACTTAAGTTCTGTTGTCAACTTGATTGTAGGAATGGGAGTAGGAAATCCCATGAGGGAGGAGCCTTGTCTTTCTGTGAGTGCCTTTTGCCTGCCTCTCCTTGCTACTCACTCACACATGTAGAAGACATTTGTACCCAGTCTGTCTCCAACCTTGTGGACTGAGCAGCAATGGGGCTCTCCCCTTCTTCAGCCTACAAAGAGCTATTATTGGACTACTCACTCCAAATCTTATAATTTAATCCAATATGTCTCCTTTTAAATACATATTTATTCTATTCATTCTGTTCTTTTAAAGAACAATGACTGATTCACCCCTCTAATTACTATTTGCCTATATTCCCAAGTCAATATAAAAATTGAATCTCTTTCCTAGCACTCCCATCAATAGGATATTAAAGAGAAGCTGGCCTGAATGAAAGATGTGTTGAGCTTGTTCCTATCATGTCTAGTATTTACCCTATGTGTGAAAATACACCTAGATATTTATCCGTTACACCCAGCTAAAATTATATTGGGAGAAAACCAAACAGTAAACAATTACTGGGAAAATGATCTATAATCCCCAAATACTAGCTTTTTATAGTACAAACATTTCCATTTGCTATTTTTAAATCTTGGGATTGGAGAAATATCTCTGTAACAGGTGTCCAGTGCCTTTTGAATGTATATGTATGGGGCTGCAGAGATGGTTTAGCAATTAAGGCACTTGCCTGAAAAGCCAAAGGACCTTGGTTCAAATCCCCATTACCCATGTAAGCCAGATGCACGAAGTGGTGCATGCGTCTGGAGTTTGTTTGCAGAGCCTGGAGGTCCTGGCACACCATTCTCTTTCAGCCCCCTCATTTCTCTTCTGTCTCCGTTTCTGTCTTTGCCTCTTTATCTCTCTGCCTCTCTCAAATAAATAAAAATAAAATACTTATTATGTGTGTGTGGCCAAAATGACCTCAGGAAGCTTACACTTATCCAGTAAATGCTACAGAAAATCTTTAGTGAAACTATAGCAAGGGCAAAGTTAAATAAAATTGAGAATAAATAACATCTACAATAGAATGATTCTGCTTTCTACATATAAGTTTCAACACAATTGGTCTGTCACATACAGTGAAAAACCTATGAGAAGAACCAAAAGCCTCCATTACCTCTCCTAGCTTTCTCTATGCACTATCCTTCCTACCACTGCGTTAAATCTTAGAAGTGTTTGCTATGAAGCAGGTATAAAATCCTTGCCTCATTCTGATGCTCTGCCTTACTGCCTAGAATCCTATGCTCATCCCTGATTACCTAACTTATGCTTGTCTAAACTTGCTGCACCCAAATAAAGTATTTTCCTAGATTAAATGAACAAACACTCTAAATCTTGAAATCCAATGTCTCACAGAAGCATAGGTACAATGATTTCATTTAAGCAAAAACAAGTCCTATTAAAGTAAAGTCTGTCATAAAATGCTTGCTTTGACTGGCTTTATCCATTCTAGTTCTAGAATGTTGCTTAATGTCTTTAGGGTGGATTTACTTATCCTAGATTTTAATATGGTGTTTCATATAAAAGGTGCATCATGAGAAAAATGATGTTGACTTTACAACTATAATCTATATAAAACAGATAGAAATGAGCATTCAGTATAGTTTTTATTTAATCATTAGAGAATAATTAAAAGCCAGGATCTTCTGTAGTTTGCTCTGACCTTCTTATGGTCAGTCATTCCTGTAATAGTCATATGTGACCTAGATGGCATTCTCCTGCCACACCGGAGTGTTGCCTTCTCATATCATAAACTTTATTCATTTGTCTATTTACATAGTTTTATAAAGCATATCATTTATTTTATGTTTCTTATACAATCAATATTTATAACTTGTGCAAATTAATGCACTTTATTGTGGTATTTCCATACATGCATATATATGAGATTTTGATCATGTTCATCTACCATATCCCCTGACTCCCTCTTTCCTAGTCCCAGAAATGGAGTCCCTAAGAGTCCTTCTTCTAATTTTCAGTCTCTCCCACCCACCACATGAATATATGATACTTACTTCTATACATGTAATTTGTTTTACTTAATTTGATCTCTGCAAATTACATTGATTTTCCTATAAATGAGAGGATTTTATTCTGATTATTGGTCTAATAATATTGCATTGGTTACATATATCATCTCTTCTTTATCTATTTACCTGGCAGGCCATTAGGCTGATTTCACATGTTGGCCATTTTAAATATGTATACAATAAAGATGTATCTCTTTTCTGTTTTATTTCATTACCTTTGAACACATATCTAAGAGTAGTGTATAGATTATACCATAGTATTATTTTAGTAAAAATACAGATCTGAAAGCACAGATACAGTCACTTAGCTAAGGAGATGTTATTTCATTTCATTTACCCTACAAAACATCCTATTCTTTTCTTATAATACTCCTTGACCCATTTGGTTTACTGTCCTTGGGAAAAGCAGTAACTTGTCATTAAAGCTGAACAATATTCTACATGGAATTGAAATGTTAGTAGCCACAATGCTAGCTAGGTACACACTGCCTTGACAACTCAGACTGCTTCAGTTTAGCCATGCATGATTATTGTCTTATAGCTGACATGTTTTTCAGAGATAGGAAAGTCATTGGTGTATGCAAGAAATTTTCTCATTATAAATAGAACAGCAAGAACAGAGATGTGCCCAAACCTGCCCACAGAAACAGACTCAGCACTGCTTTCTGACTCGCCACTGAGTGGTTGTATGTTGAGAACTTGAAATGTCCATGGTAGAAGTGTTTGTACCATGGAAGTTTGCAAATAGTGCCAATGAGAATTTGTTTTATTGTAATACTAGAAGCAAGAATTGCACTATAAAAATATGCATATATTTATTTATTTATTTGAGAGAAAGGGAAAGAGGAAGTGACACACACACACAGAGAGTGAGTGAGAGAGAGAGAGAGAAAGAGAGAGAGAATGAGAATGCGAACACCAGGATCTCCAGCCACTGCAAACAAACTCCAGACACATGTGCCACCTTGTGCATCTGGCTTGTGTGGGTACTGGAGAACTGAAACTGGGTCCTTAGGCTTTACAGGCAAGTGCCTTAACTGCTCCAGCCGACTTGTACTTTTGTATAAATTTTATTACCACATGATTGTCAGTTTATGAGTTCTAGATCAACATTATTTCATTATTTCATCTTATTAATTGATTAATATATATATATTTTTTTCACTGATATATAACTCAAAATGATGTTTAACTCACTATGTTGCCAAAGCTGGCCTCTGGCAGGATCCTCCTGCTTTAGCCTCCTGAGTGCCACCATTATAAATATGTGGCACCACACTTGGCTGGTGTTTTATATTATATCATATATTTTTCCATTAAAAGTAATTGATAAGATAATGACTGATCATTAGTCATCCTGTTTATTACTGCCATTTCCCCATGATTTTGCTCACATATTTATGAAAATTCTGAAATAATGCTATGTTGTGATCCCCCTAAGGCCAGCACAGGAGGGACAGCAGGGTCTCTGCCGAGTTGGGGGTGAGCAGTGCAGAATAATGACACAAACTCCGGGAGTTGGGTGGAAGCAACAGAGAGCGAGCTGCCGCAAAACTCGTTTATTTGAGGAAGTTCAGGGGGGCTTTAAGGGACTTGGCTGGCCATCATTGTATGGGGTGGTCCCCTTTTTATGACCAATGATAGCATGTCTCTGGACAGGTCATCTCGTAGGAGGTTTCTCGCGAACATGGGACTATAGCTATTGTCACGCCAGGCCTGCACAGAACACCATGTTCACAGAAGCCATTTCCTGGTTTCTTCTGCCATGTGGTCTGGCTAGGGCCAGATCTGCATTGTGCCATACATATCCTCCTTTTTGTTTTTATTATTGCCCACCCTGGGAGGTATGGTGTTTTGCCAAGCCATTGTTGAACACAGGCCCCATGAGATCATCACATGTGACGGTACCTGTCTTAGTTGTCCCATCTCATGGACTATTACCTGTCATTGGCTACTTGCCATCCTAGTGAAAACCCAAGGGGTGTGGCCTGGTATGGTTTTTTGCAAGCCATTGTTGAACCCATCATGGAATCTTACACGCCATTGGCTATCCACCATCCTGGTGAGAAAACCTGAGGGGTATGGCCTGATATGGCTTTTAGCATGAGGTCTGGCTAGGGCCAGACCTACATTGTGCCATACATATGTGGCTGTTGCCTAGGAGGCATGGGAGGGCCAACTGGTGGTGGCTCTGTGGTGTGTGAATAGTCCCAGCAAGTGAGAATTAACTATAGAACCTGAAGACTGGAGTAGGACAGGTTGCTGGGTGACTGTCGTGAGTTCACCCTAGTGTCATAATTAGTAGCACTGAGTGTCCTTAATGGTAGCAGATCAATGTAATCAAAGGAGGTGCAAAGGAATTTATGGCTTGTTGGAGGACAGCATTACCATAAGAGGCATTAATAAGCAAAAAAGGCAAAGGTGTTGGCTAAGGAGAAGTACGTGCTTGATGGGGGAGGAATGCAGTGAAATAGAGTGGGTAAAATAAAGCCTAAGAAAAGTGTGGAAATCTAAGCCCACTGCATCAAACAAGTATGGCCTAAGAAGAATTGTCCACAATGGCTTTTGGGAAGTGGCAGTCGGTAGAAAAGGAGATAAAAGGAGAAAAAAGGGGGGATAAGTTTAATGTCCCGTATCCAGCCTGAGGGGTTTGGCATCATCTGTGAAGTTTCTGGAAAGACACAAGCATACCCTTGGCCCTGTGCTAAAAGTTAATATCTGAAAGGGTCCAGATATTAGTAAGAGGATCCTTCCAACGGACTAAGGGTAAGGGCATTGTGCTTGGTTGGGATCTCCAATGTTTGTAGGCTGGGGAGAGTCCTGCCTCATCAACAGTGAGAAAATTGAGGGTGAAGAGAGCTTCCACTAGGGCCAAGTGGGGGTCCTTGGGTGACATAGTGGACTTTTGTTTTATAATTAGTTCCTTTAGGGTCCGGGTAGTTCTCTCCATGATGGCTTGTCCTTGTGGGTTGTAGGGGATCCCAAGGGAGTGTTTTATTCCCCAAGATTCCGTGAAGGATATGAATTGGGCAGATGTGTATGCAGGGCCATTGTCAGTTTTAGTTGACCAGGGTATGCCCATGACCAACATAGCAGTTTTTGTCTCCTTAATGACATGGGACGCCTTCTCCCCTGAGAGAGCAATAGCAAAAGTAAGCTTAGAGTAAGTGTCCACAATGACATGGACATATTTGAGGTTACCAAAGGAAGGTATGTGAGTAACATCCATCTACCAGATAGAATTTGGGGTAAGGCCTCTAGGATTGACTCCTTGAGGCTGTAGGGGGCCCAAGGGGGCTGGGGGGGACTTGCCTTACAGGTACGGGTTAAATGTTTTCATTGGCTAAGCGAGAGCTCAGGATTTAGGGTTTTTAGATTAGTGAGGGCTAGATGGAAACTTTGGTGTAAACGTCTAGCTTGTTTTAATGGTGGCAAGGGGAAGACAGCAATAAATTTGTCTACCTGTGAATTCCCATCAGTAGTAAAGCCAGACAGACCAGTGTGTGAGTGAACATGCTCAATAAACCAGGGGTACGGTCTGTTTTCCATCTGTAATTGTAAAGTGGAGATGGCAATGTCTATGGGATGATGAGAGGGCCTGGGATTGGCTAAGAGCAGTAACTTTGTCATTTGAACAGTGTAACTGCTGTGAGAGAAGATGTTGATGGGCTCTTGTTGACAGACCTCTAAGACTTTGATGATGTCATATAGTTCCCCTAGCTGGACTGAATGGGGGTTAGGAAACTTAAGGGCCTCATCCGGTCAATTGGCTCTTTCAATAATTAGTCCATAAGTATGTTTATTGGCATCTGTAAAGGCCGAGGCTGCTAAGGGTATTGGTTGACCGGACGGCCTAGAGAAATAGTCTTTATGGGCAAAGCCATTAGGGATTGATGTAGTTTGTGAGCAGGGAGATGATTGTCTATCTCATTGGGGAATCCTGCCATTAGGATGTGGAAAAGGGGGTCCTCCCTAAAAAGAGGTTGAAGTTCCGACATGAAGATGGGCAGAATTATTTTGGAGGGTTCCGTATTATTGTTAGTGAAGGTATGTGCCTTAATTGCTATGAGGAACATTACTTGTAGGTTGGTGGTGAATTTATAGGCCTGTACCCATGAGGGGTTTACCCAGTAAAGGGGAAATTGGTTTTGCCAGATGACTCCCAAAGGTGCCCCTGTCATCCAAAGGATCACATTTAGAATTGGAGCAGATGGATCATCTCTTGTGAGGGTCATTGAAAAGAGGTAGTGGGATATTTTATATAACAAATTTTTGGAGTGATTGTTTAGAGGAATTTTCCTTGAAGGGTTGTCAGTAACTCTAAGGAGGTCATAAAGGGGTAGGAGTTCACTGGGAGGGACGGGCAGGAAAGGTTCAAGCCAGTTAATTTGGCCACAGGGTTTTTGGAGATCATTGAGAGAATAATGGTCCTTTATTAGAAGGTGAGGGGTAATTGGTTGTATTGTAGTAGAAATTTTTATCCTAAAAATCCAAAAGGGGGCACTGTTTCAATTTTTTCATTTGCTATGGCAAACCCGAGTTTTTTGAGGTCCTCAATGAGTAATTTAAGAAGGTCTAAAAGGGCAGTTTTTGAGGTATGTGCAATCAAAATATCATCCATGTAATGAACAAGAAGGCATTTAGATTGCATTCTCACCATGGCGGAGGATATAAACATTTGGCAAATAGAAGGACTGTTTTTCATGCCCTGGGGGAGAACTCTTCATTGATATCTTTTAGCAGGGATAGAATGGTTGGTCTTCTAGACAGTAAAGGCAAAATAGGGCCTGTCCTCTGCCACTAAAGGGATAGAGAAAAAGCAATCTTTAATATCTAAGATAACTATATGGTGGTTAGTAGGGATGGCTCCAGGGTGGGGGAGGCCAGTCTGAAAGGAGCCCATTTTTAATATATGTTTATTAACCTGGCGAAGATCTTGGAGCAGTCTATGTTTACCAGTTTTCTTTTTAATGACAAAGATGAGGGAATTATGGGGGCTAATAGAGGGCTCAATATGGCCAAGAGCAAGCTGTTCTTTAATAAGGGATTTGAGAATAGTTAATTTAGGTTCTAGTATAGGCCACTGTTCGACCCAAATGAGTTCCGTAGTATCCCACTAGAGGCACATGGGAGTGGTAGGGGATCGGACAGTGGCCTCTAGAATTGGGGGTGATGATGAATGGTAGGTGGTTTGGAGGGGTTGGGTCGCCCTGAGAGGCCAATAGTATCATGGGAAATAACATCATCATAAAAGGCCTGGTCATCTGTTGTTATGACAACACCCATATCAGTAAGGAGGTATCTGCCCCAGAGGTTATTGGGGACATTTGCTACCAAGGGGAGAAAGTACTCCATGTTGCCATCATAGTCATTCCATGTAACTGGTCTTCTAATCTGTCTAGTAGTCTGTTGTCCCCCAACACCCTTAATATTGAGACCATCTTTATAGGCCTAATTGGGCATGTGGAGTGCATCATTGCAGAGATAATAGTGGCATCCGCACCTGTGTCTACTATGCCCTTGAATTCAACCCATCCAAAAGGACAGAGATGCGAGGTGAATGGTCGTAAACAGGCAGGGTCTACCTAATGTGGGGCAGTTCCCTCTTACTTGCGGGGCTGAGGGTTGCCCCTGGGGAAGTTTAAAGGCAGGGAATTTCTGCAATCTTTGGCCCAATGATATCCCCTTTGACATTTAGGGCAGGGGGCTTGGGGCCTTAAAATTGGCTTGGTTGTGTTTGGACAGGTCCTCTGAAGGTGTCCTGGTTTTCCACAGCCCCAGCAGAGGGGTGGTTGTTGGGTAGGCTTTTGACCCATGGTCAGGGTTTGTATTGAGGAGGCCAGGGCCTCGAGGGGGGCAGACATGGGACTGATATCTTTGGTAGCTACAATCCATTTATGGAGATCCTCATTGCACACAGTAGCAATAGCATTACGTGCTGCCGTGGATGTTCCCTCCCATGCTAGTTGCTTAACTAAAGCATCCCTGGAGGGGCCAGGGGGAGTGCGTCAGTCCATGGACTCTGTCACATGAGAGATGAAATCTGTGAAGCCCTCGGATGGGCCCTGGACCAGGTTACGAAAATAGGTTTCCAGCTTCTGTGGGAGGCAGGCCTTAAGCCCTTGGAGGGATAAAGATTTTACTTGGTCAAAGTAGGCATGTATGCCCACTGTGGCTTGTGATACAGGGTCTGTATAAGGTCCTGTGCCAAGAAGCATGTCCAGGGTAATTGGAATTCCACTCCTAAGATTTTGGAGGGCCTGGGATTCAGCCAGGTCACTATAGGTGGCTTTCCATTGGAGGAATTCAGGGGGGAACAGGACCGCCTTGAGGAGTGAGTACCAGTCATAGTAAGTCTGAAGGTGGATGGCCCATTGTAAAAGGACTTGTTCAAAGTAAGAGGAGTCAACGCCAGATTCCTGGGACGCCTTACGGATAAGAGCCAGATCAGAGAGGGGGGTGGGGTACCATGGACTGGCTGTCTCATCAGCCCTATGTTAAAGGGGAGGCGGTGAAGGGGCATGTCAGGGAACTTGCAGTAACCTGGGTATGTCTAGGACTGATCCGGGGGAGGTCATTGCAAGGGTAAAGAGGGGAAGGGGTGGTTGTGAGTGTGGCTGTGGCGGGGGGGGGTGTTGGGGCAGCAGTCTATTTTATCATTTAAAGGTTTGACTTCCTCCTCATCTGACTTATCGTAAGAGGGGGCTGGGAGGAACAAGCTTTAAGAGCCAGTTTAGGTTCCTCCTTATAGTGTTCGTTATGGGCAGAAATGACTTCCTCCACAGTCGAGCCTTTAAGGCTGGCAATTATGGCAAGGAGGATAGGAAAGAATGGGGCAGGGGCTGTGTGCCCTTTGTGAACCTCACATTTCTTCATGAGGAAGAGAACCCAGAACCAAATGGAAGTGTCCCAGATATTCTCCAGACTAGTCCATAGGGCTAAAACAAGAGTTTCATCCCCAAAGCTATGGAGGTCTTTTGTTTTACTTTTAAGCCACATTTCAGGAGGAGGGCCTTAAGAGCCTGCAATTGTGGCGTCCTCTTGTGGGGAGGGAGGTTGCCCATTATGGCGTGGTGGTGTTTGGGAGGGGCTAGCCTGGGACACTCCTGGGTCAAAGAGGCTGATAAAATAATAACCCAGATCAAAAATGATAGCCCAAAGGATGATCATGCAAACCACAAGTCCTAATGCCAGGGCCAGCTGAGACATATGGACAGAATGTTTAGGACCCACGTGTCTTGTGCTTAGTGGGGGAGTTCCGTGGTTCATTACTCCATGGCCATATGTACACATGGTGTCTCCAGGGAGGCTCAGCCAAAGGCCTCGCCTTGGTTCCAAAATTGGGCTGGTCAAACCCTTATGTGATTTTGCAAGGACAAACCAAATAATGGAGGGGCCGACATGGGCTTCAGGGGCCATGTGGCAATGTGTGCCTTCCTACCTGGGGGGAAAGGACAAACAAAGGAAAAGGGGCAGGAGTGAGCTGCCTGCTCACCCTCGGGCAACCATCAGCACACGGAACAGCAAGGGGCTTTTCTCACCAATGATCAAGAAGGGCGGGGTCTTGCCAATGCTGGGGGGGCTGCTCACCGATGATCACGGATGGGGCATCTTGCCAACACTGATGGGGCAGAGGGTCCCTGTTCAGGCACCAGATGTTGTGGTCGCCGCTAAGGCCAGCCCAGGAGGGACGGCAGTGTCTCTGCCGAATTGGGGGTGAGCAGCGCAGAATCACGACACAGACTACCGGGGCTGGGTGGAAGCAACAGAGAGCGAGCAGCCACAAAACTCGTTTATTTGAGGAAGTGCAGGTGGGTTTTAAGGGGCTTGGCTGTCCAATCATTGTATGGGGTGGTCCCCTTTTTGTGACCAATGACAGCTTGTCTCTGGACAGGTCATCTCATAGCAGGTTTCTCGTGAGCATGGGACTGTAGCTGTTGTCACGCCAGGCCTGCACAGAATGCCATATTCATAGAAGCCACTTCCTGGTTTCTTCTGCCATGTGGTCTGGCTAGGGTCAGATCTGCATTGTGCCATACAATGCTATATATTCTAAATTAAATACTGCTATAAGGGATATATTGAAATGTTGTGTATAAATATTCATATCCATTTAATAATTGTAATTATTCATTTGAGATGAAATTCAAATACATCTGCAGTTTTCTAATTTGTGTGTAAGCTAGAAGCTGACTAGTTTAAAAAGATGTCCTTTCTAACTTTATAATGTAAATCTAATTTCTCTCTGGATGTAAATATTTAAATAAAATGTGAACTATATTTCTTTTTTATTAGCTATGTAGGTAGTGTGTATATAGTCATGCTGGTACCATAGTTAATTTCCTGTGTGTCCTCCCCTCTCCAAAGGGACTCGTCTCCTTAGGGAATGTGGTCGTGCATTGTGGGGGTAGCCATCAGTTATCTGGAAGAGGCAATGCCTCTGTGCATAATGTCTCAACTTGTGGCTTTAACAATCTTTCCGCCCCCTTTTCCCTGAGCCATTCAACTATATTTTCTATCAAAATTATTCAACTAGAACTTTTTTAAGTATAAATAAAATAAAACCCTTAGATAAAGATCAGCCTTTAGATATGAGTAAAACTGAAGCATAAACACAAAAATAATAATTTAGGAATACTGTCTGACTTTTTGCTGGATATCTGTTACACATAACCTGGTCCTGAAGATTACTATGGTGCCCAGCAGAATTTGGAGTGTTGCAGATTCTAATCAATAAATCTAAAACATTTGATATATAAGTTAAAATTATGGCTAGAGAATCCCAGTTTCTGAAAGCCAGTGACATACATTTATCATTTCTATTTATAGAAATTCAGAGGAGTAAACAAAGTCTTGATTTTATTCATTATAAAATGTGTATTCCATAGAGATCCCTGCATCAGAAGGTTATATATGATACATGTACACTTCCTTATAGTTGTCTTCTTAAAATTCCTCCCAGGATGTAGGGTATTGTTTCTCCTACCATAACTTGAGAGTATTTCAGAGAAGAAAATGCAAGTTTCAGTTTATTAAAAGTGGTACTTGGAGTAATTTAACTTATACCCATTTTCTCCATCTGTTTACTGCGGAACTTAAAAATTAGTTAATTTTTTTTTTAATTTTATTTGAGAATGACAGGCAGACAAAGAAAGAGGCAGAGAAAGAGAGAATGGCCATGCCAGGGCCTCTAGCCACTGCAAATGAGCTCCATATGCATGTGCCACCTTATGCATCTGGGTTAAGTGGGTCCTGGGGAATCAAGCCTCAAACCAGGATCCTTAGTCTTCACAGGCAAGTGCTTAACCACTAAGCCATCTCTCCAGGCCCTATTTGGGAACTTTTAAACTAATATATATCATGAAGTTACTGGCATTATAGCTTGCAACCTACATATGTAGATTAATTTCTTAATAGTCACTTGTATATTTTATTTGTGGTATTTTTTAATGTTTTTATTTATTTATTTGCAAAGAGAGACAAAGAGAGAGAGAGAGATTGAGCAGGAGGATGAGCACTCCAGGGCCTATAGGCCCTGCAAACAAATTCCAGATATATGTGCCACTTTGTGCATCTAGCTTTTCGTGGGTACTGGGAAACTGAACCCCAGTCCTTAGGCTTTACAGGCAAGTGCCTTAATCGCTGAGCCCTCTCTACAGCCCATATTTGGAGTATTTATATTAACTTCACAGAATGTTAATTTTTTCGTTATATTCATGCTAAATTGTAAGACTCTTGAAGGTAGGTTTTTTTTTTAAAAACCTTTATATAATGAAAAGTGTATAAACCACTGTTATACAGAACTAGTCCTTAGTGCACACTTGTGGCAGTGAGGCTATTGATGGGTGAATGAAGAACAGCTTCACTTACCTTTCCTTTTTTTCTTTTAAAATTATTTTTATTTGATTATTTGAAGGGGGGGATGGGCATGCCAGAGAAACTTGTCACTGTGAACAAACTCCAGATTCATATGCCACTTTATGTACCTTGTTTTATGTGGCTACTGCAGAATTGAACCCAGGACAACAGGCTTTGCAATCAAGTGTCTTTAACCATTGAACAATCGTTCCAGCCCAGGAGTGAAGTTTTTCTTTTCCCAACATTTTTTTTTCATTTAGTTTTTATTTTATTAGTTATGCTCATAATGTGAATACATTCATGTTAGTGCCTTTGAAAGCCTCCTTCCTGTCCTCCCCCCTCCTAAGGGACCCTCTCCTGTGGGGAATGTGTGTCGAGCTTTGTGGAGTTAGACATCATTTATGTGGAAGAGGCAAAGTCTCTGTGCATAATGACCCAACTTGTGGCTCTAGCAATCTTTCCGCCCCCTCTTCTGCGAATTTCCCAGAGCCATGTTGGGTTCATTTAGGTCTACTTCAGTGATGAGGTCTTGGGAGCCTCTGTGTCTCTGGATATCTGGTTTACTAGGAGTTGAGTGTTCTTTGTGTCTATCTCCTTCAGCCTTGTGCTGGTGTCAGGTTCACTGAGAAAGCTGCAGTTTTGACCCTTTCCTCCATTACTCTATGGTTTCAGGTGGGGCCCTGAGAGGGGCAAACAACCTGACATGATACTCACACAAGTGCAATAGTGGCACACAGCCATGGTGGGCAACCAACTGCTCTAGATTTGGCTAACAGATCCACTCAGTGGAATGGAATACATAGCTGGAACAGGGAAACAAGTCAAAACCATGTCTAAAAAGTGAGCCTGCTCTCCAATATCAAGCTCCCACCAATCGTGGGCTACAAGAGGACCTACACATATAAAATTGTCTCCGAAATAATAATGGTTATCCCATCTATCCAGTGCTGACTTCTCTCTCCTTTGGAGAATGTGCTTCTCTTTTTCAGGTGGATGCAGAACCTGAGGAGAGGATCAGCCTATTGCACCTCACTTACCTTTCTTAAACTCATTGTGCTCAAAAGCATTTGGACTTGTTACCATGCTCTCCATTGCATAACACATTTTCAAAATTCTCAACATTGAATACATAATATAGACATATGTTAAAATTAGTTCTTTAAAACAGACAATAATGGACTAGAAAATATTATAGAAAGAGAAAAGTTTAATAAGAAAAACTAATTATATAAGGCTGCTACTTCATTTTGAGATTTAATTTCTCTTTTCTTTTTTTCTTTTCTTTCTTTCTTTCTTTCTTTCTTTCTTTCTTTCTTTCTTTCTTTCTTTCTTTTTTTCCAAGATAAGGTTTCACTTTAATCCAGGCTGAACTGGAATTCACTATGTAGTCTCAGGGTAACCTCAAAATCATGGTAATCCTCCCACCTCTGCCTCCCCAGTGCTGGGATTAAATGTGTGCACCACCATGCCTGGTGAGATCTTTATTTTTCTTAACTATTTATTTCTTTATCCTAAAGTTGGTGGGTTAGTTTTATATTTCATGATTTTTTAAATTTTACTTAATATTTGTTTTTTCTCTATCAATGCATGCATCTATATGTGTGCTGTGTGTGTGTGTGTGTGTGAGAGAGAGAGAGAGAGAGAGAGAGAGAGAGAGATACTCAGGATTGAACACTGGACTTCATGCATGCAAGGAAGACACTCTATCAGCTGAACTATATCCCCCATCTATCTAACATTTCTGGAAACACTCAACTTTTATCAGAATAAGTGTAAAATACAAAAGAAAATACATAAAACAGTAAGAGTTTTAAACAATACAAATGAGTACTGTCTTTTTGAAGCTCAAGTGAATAGAAGTGTTTATGTCAATGAAAGTGTTTCTCTGCAGTAGCTCATTTCCAATTCTTTTGTTTGCCTCTTGCTTTTGAAGTTACTTCTGAAACAAGTCTAGTAGTAAGATAATTTTCCATGTTCATTTACATAATTGCCATAACTTCTTTTATCATCCATCAGCTTATAACAAAAAGCTCAGAATGTTTCTATACAATTATTAATTTTTATATTAATTTCAAAAGAACTATTGAAAGGTTGATGATCTTGGCTCTTCCTTATAAATATTAAACTAGAAAAGAGCAAACAGGTGCCTTTTCATAATATGAACACTTAGAATAAATTGGGAAGTAATTTGAACACTTAGCATAAAGATAGCAATTTATTTTAGGAACTCATAATGGCATATTTTAAGTAGGTATTAGAATCAAATAAGATTAAATAATTAAGGAGCAGGCATACTAAATGAAGGTAGACATCTTTGGATATATTTTGCTGAATGATTTAAGTTGTTTGAAATTAAAATAAAAATTAAAATCAAAACAAGTTGACCAAATAATTTTTTTTATGATTTTAGCAAATAAAAAGTTTTCAAAACACTCACTGCTCAATCTTGAACACACTTTAGAGCTACTGGTATTTTTTTATCAAAAATTTTAGGGACAACTTTCTCATTTAAAAAATCATATGTTTATTAAAAGATTTTTGATTTCCCTTTTAGATAACTAGTAGAGTTTGTATAGAAGAATCAGACTCCGGGAGTTGGGTGAAAGTGGGAGCGAGAACCCACAAAACTCGTTTATTCAGGAAGTGTACATGGGTTTTAAGGGGCTGTTAATGAAGTGAGAATGACAGCTTGTCTCTGGACAGGACCATAGAGGCTTCCCGAGTATGGGGCTGTAACTCTTGTCACATCAAGCATAAAATGCCACTTTACAGAAGCCACTTCCTATTGTCTTTTGCCATGCGGTCTGGCTAGACCAGGCCTGTATTATTGCATACATACTTTTTGTTTTTATTATTGGCAACCCTGAGAGGTAAACAGCCATTGTTGAGGCCCCAAGGGAACATGACAGTGCCTGTCTTAGGTTGATCCATCTCATGGAGACTTACCCGTCATGGGCCAAATGCCACTGAGGTGAACCTGAGGGGGATAGCCTGGTATGGCTTTTGGAAAGCCATTGTTGAACCAGGCCCCAAGGGATCATCACATGTGACAGTGCCTGTCTTAGGTTGCCCCATCTCATGGACCCGCCCTGGGCTGGCTGCCATCCTGGTGAGAAAACAACAAGATGAGGTCTCCAGGCCTGTATGAGGCTGTTGCCTAGAGGCATGGAAGGGCCAAGTGGGCGGCTCTGTGGCATGTGAACAGTCCCAGCAAGCGAGAATCAACTAGAGAGCCTGAAGAGGAAAGGACAGGTTGCCCAACTAAGAGCAGTGTCCTTAATGGTAGCAGCTCAATGTAATGAAAGGAGTTGGAGGAATTTTATTTTTTAAAGTCCCTTACAGGCATCATCTTCTTCAGCAAGGCTGGGGGGAGTCAGTGGCTGGTGGAGGGAATAAGTTTAAAGTCCTGTATGTAGTCTGAGGGATCTGCATCATCTTCTTCAGCAAGGCAGGTCAAAAACGTTTAAAGTGGTAGTCTGAGATCAGCATCATCTTCTTCAGCAAGGCTGGTGGAGTCAGTGGCTCACTATCCTGTAGCTACAATCCATTCAACATAAGCAGCAATAGCATTACGGCGCTGCTGCAGATGCTCCTTCCCATGCCAACAGCGGGATCAGGGGAGTGCGCCAAACGGACTCTGTCACACGAGAGAGGAAATCTGTGAAGCGGATGCGGCTGGACCAGATTACGAAAATAGGTATCCCTTTTGTGGGAGGCAGGCCTTAAGCCCTTGAAGGGATAATTCATTTAATGGTCAAAGCAGGCAATGCCCACTGTGGCTGCAGGGTCTGTATAAGGTCCTGTGCCAGGAGCATGTCCAAGGTTGGAATTCCATCCCTAAGATTTGCCATTCAGCTGGGAACCATTGGAGAATTCAGGGGAGAAGAACTGCCTTGAGGAGGGAACAGTCATAATAAGTCTGAAGATGGATTTACTTGTTCAAAGGGAATCAACACCGGATGAGGGCCAGATCAAAAAGCCATGGCCTGACAGCCCCGTTAAATGACACTTCCTGCAGTCACCTGGGTGTGTCCAGGGCTGAGCGGGGAGGTCCTGGAAGGGTAATGAGGGGAGGGGTGGTTGCAAGTGTGGCCATAGCAGGAGGGGGTTGGTTGGCAGCTTATTATCATTTAAAGGTTTTAGTTCCTCCTCATCCGAGTTATCGGAAGAGAAAGCTGTGAAGAGCCAATTCAGGTTCCTCTTATTGTTTGTTATGGGCATAAATGATTTACTGTACTGTGCAGCCTTTAAGGCCGGCAATTATGGCAAGGAGGATAGAAAAGAATCCCGTTTTTGGCAAGGACTAGGACCGGGACCAAATGTTAGTGTCCCAGATGTTGTCCGGAGTGATCCATGGGGCTAAAACAAGAGTTTCATCCCAAAAGCTATGGGGTCTTTTTGTTTTAATTTTAAGCCACATTGCAGAAGGAGGGCCTTAAGAGCTTGCAATTGCGGCGTCCTCTGGTGGGGAGGAGGTTGCCCATTGCCGCGTGGTGTTGTTTGATGGGGGCTGGGCTGGGACACTCCTGAATCAAAGAGACTGAGAAAATAATAACCCAGATCAAAGATGATAGACCAGAGGATAATCATGCAAACCACAAGTCCTAATGCTGTGGCCAGCTGAGACAAAACGGATAGATTGTTTAGGACCCACGTGTCTTGTGCTTAGTGGGGGAGGGGCCAACACAGGCTTAGGGCCGTGTGGCAGTGTGTGCCTTACAGGGGGAAGGGAAGGGAGGACAAAGAAAGAAGGGGGTAAGGGGCTGCCTGCTCACCCACAGGCAACTAGTCTCACCAATGAAGTTTGAACTTTCAGGGACGAGGCATAGGGGGAATTCAAGAATTTTACGCCGAGGGGCTGCGCTCACGGACGCTCAACGGGCATATTAGGGTTTTCAGGCGCCAGATTTGGGGTCCCCAAGGCCAGCTCAGATAGGGTCTCTGATTTAGGAGTTGGGTGAAAGTGGGAGCGAGAACCCACAAATTTTAAGGGGCTGTTAATCCTTGTATGGGGCGGTCCCCTTTGGTGACCAATGACAGCTTGTCTCTGGACAGGACATCTTGTAGTAGGCTTCTTGCGAGCATGGGGCTGTAACTCTTGTCACATCTAGCCTGCGCAAAACGCCACTTTTACAGAAGCCACTTCCTATTGTCTTTTGCCATGCGGTCTGGCTAGGACCAGGCCTGTATTGTGCCATACATTTAGCCTTATTATTTTTTAGAGATTTTACCAGTGATTTAGGATAAATTTTAATGTGAAAAAAATTACGAGGACATGAGGTACATGAAGTTCTTTCAGCTTTGCAGACAAAAGTATTACAGGGAAACAAAATAAACTATATATATATATATATATATATATATATATATATATATATATATATATACATACATACATACACACACACACATATATATATATACACACATATATATGTACATATATATGTATACACACACACACATATATATATGTATGTATATATATATATATATATATATATATATATATATATATAGTCCTAATGCATATTAGATATTAGATATTTAATAAAATAGTCTTTTGAAATTTATACTTACATGAATTTAATTCCCCAAAGAACAAAAATATTTATAAAACAAAAATGGTTTTACTGTTTAATATTTGTTATGTAGAATAATAACAAATGCAATTTCTAGGCTATATTTTGAAAAGTAATATTTGACTTGTGATTTTTTTCGATGAATTTGTGATATTTCAACCTGCTTGATTCATGAAAAAAAGAACAATTAGAGATATAATATTTATGCAGGCCTTTTGGTGTCTGATTTATTTATGTTGTCTGTGCCAGGTGTTACTATACCTGTTTTAAAATGAGAAGGTATAAAGCTATAGATAGCTCACTCTTTGAAGATCACTCATAGTGCATAAGGGCAAGGTGCACACTTGGGTTGTATAACTTTTTGGAGCTCTGCTGATTCCACTCTGGAACACTAGCTCTCTTTCCTCAGCAGTGGCATTACTTAAGAAGTGAAAGTCCCTATCTTTATGGTGTTGTGCCAGGATAAAAGCTATAGAGTGTAAAGTGAAAAGCAATAAGAATTATATGATATTTTTAGTAAACTGCACCACCCTTTAATCAAAACAGAAATAATACCTACTAATTTCTCCTATAGTTTGTGTAAGGAAGTCAAATATTCCAATGTCATATGTCATAGAAGTACAGCAATTTATTCCAATTTATAGTATGTGACATTTTATATTCCTCACAGTCTTGGTGTTCATAGGTTCAGAAACCAAAGTATGTTAATGTTAGTAACTTTTTAATTTTCTCTTTAAATTTGTACTCTGCTAGTCTACTTATCATGTTTTCAAAGACAAAATACTCCACTGTGGAATGCAAAATGAGTTTCCTTAAACTGGAAGTTTAAGTTTGCCTACTTGGGGCTAATTAGCTAGCAAATTATTAGGCTAAGTGTGGATTTTTTTGTTTGGTGTGATTGGTTGTAATTTCAAGAGGTAAATTGTTGCTACTATATAGTGTGCATGGTTCAAATAAGCAAAACACTACAACAGTCTAATTCAATCAGTGACTAGTAACAATTTGTATGACCCCAGTAAGTGAGAGGCTTTGATCAGCTGAGAGTGAGGAGACAAAGAATGTATAATAGAAAAAGTTATTTGTGTCCTGGCAACAATCAAACTACTGAATAACTGAATATAGAGATGAAAATCCTAATAGTTATGTGTATTTTTTCTATTCTGCATGTTGATAAATTTATTGACCAAATTTTCCTTTCAATATTTCATTTTCCTACTTTCCTTAGGTGTTAACACTAGCAAATTTAAACATTCACTATTTAATTTAGAATATAAAAGGTTAAGTATAGCTCAGTGAACAGAATGAACATTAATTGAAAATAGATAGTATGATTTTGCTTATGGACAATATAAGGTTGCAACTGTCTTTAATATTGTTTTCATTTGGAGGTTAACTTTGGTAAGAAGAGGCATGTTTGGTGCCTGATAGTAGGTGAAGTATGATGGCTTTAAAATGTAGTAACTATGATGCTCTTAGCTTTCACAGATCCAAGAAGAGAGAGAGAAGCCACAAGCCCCCCCCCAAAAAAAAAAAAAAAAAAAAAAAAACCAAAAGCCACACCACAAACACACTTCAGGAACTCCAGGCACTTTGCATATCTTTAGCTTGGAATTGCAAATTTACCACCATACCTTAGGCCTGGACCCTGAGATCTGCCCACTGACACCTCTTGAGTAGCTACAGGTCCAAACTACAAACTAATAAAACACTGACTTTATTGGGGGGCATTTATTCATGCTATCACATTCCACACCTGGCCCTCAATAGATTCATAACCATCTCACATTGTAAATTGTATTCAGTCGAATTTCAAAGGTTCCCACAGTTGTTACCAACTTAAGATAGCTCCAAAGTCCCAAGTCTCATCTGAGATTTAAGATTGTCTCTTAGCTCTGAGTCCTGTAAAATCAAACAAGTTATATACCTTCAACATATCAAGGCACAGAGTAAACATTTTCAACTGCTGGAAGGCATAACAGGGAGAGATAGGAACAATGCAAACTCCACAACCATCAAGCAAATATCAAACTTCTGCAGTTCAAGTCTGATATAAACAGTGACTGACAGTCTCCAGATTTTCCAATTCTGCTCGTGCAGCTGGGCTGAGGATCCAGGGAAAACTTCCAGCCCAGGCCAACAGCCCCCTTCCTTGATAGTCCTTTCACAGTCCTGGTATATCCACAACATTTTGAGATCTCCATGCAAACCATGCTCCATCTTCCCAAGGCTCTTCCAGTCATAAGGGACTGGATTCAGCAGAAAACAAGATTAGCTAATTTGAAGACAGACCATTAGTAATAGTCCAACAAGAAACACAAAAATATTATTATTTTTAGGGCTGAAGAGATGCCTAAGCAACTAAGGCACTTGCTTGAAAAGCCTAAGGATGCAGGTTCGATTTCCCAGAACTCACATAAGCCAGATGCACATGGTGGCATATGCATCTGGAGTTTGTTTACAGTGGCTAGAGGCCCTGGAATGCCCATCCTCCCCTTTCTAATGAACAAATAAAAATAAAATATATATTTTTAAAATGTTATCTTAAGGGACTCATGGGACACCTTCAGAAGGATAAAAATACACACAGGTCAAAGGAAAATAAAAAGGAGAATAAACTGAACAAAAGTTAAAGGCACAAGACATAATTTGGAAATCACCAAAAAAAAAAAAAAAAAAAAAAAGACTTGTTAATTACAAGAGCTTTTTTTTTTTTTTTTTTTTTTTGAGAAGAAATAATGGAAGCTGGAAGGGGGTGGTTATGATAAATAAAATGCTAAGGAATAAACTTCCAGTTTGAACAGTATACTCAATATACCAGTTTGATTAATTTGTGAGAGATAAAGGTTTTTCTCTGACAAAAATAAAGCTGAGAGAGTTGAAAATTGGACCTGCTTGACAAGAAATGCTAAAGGGTATTCAGTACATTGAAATAAAATGAGGAAATGATGCAAGAACATGAAACGGTATAAATTGTGTTGATAAAAGTAAATGTGTTGATAATAGGGGATCCTGTATTGGTACAATCCTGTGAGATAAATCACTTTTTTTTTTTTTTTTTTTGGTTTTGCAAGGTAGGGTTTCACTCTGGTTCAGGCTGACCTGGAATTAACCATGTAGTCTTAGGGTGGCCTTGAACTCACGGTGATCCTCCTACCTCTGCCTCCCGAGTGCTAAGATTAAAGACGTGCACCACCACGCCCGGCTGAGATAAATCACTTTTAATTCAAGGATACAAGTTTTAAAAAGACATAATACAGCTAAGTTATATGAACAGATGCAAAATATACAGTGTCATTTGTGGCATCAATAATATATAAGGTAAGAGGAAGACAGGGAAAAATTAACCATCCCTTGTGCAAATGAAGGAACATGCTTCATAGCTTCAAATCCAACCTTATAGCTATGAGATATTTTAGATAAGCATCATGCTAACCACAAAAAATTTAACTATAGAGGTTAAAGAGAAATTATAGTCTATTACTACAAACTACTATCACCACGGCGAAATAGAAAAGAAGACAATAAGAGAGAGAACTCTAAGATAGTTAATGACAATAGTATAATTAGTCATATTAATCAATACTGTAAATGTAAATGGACTAAACTCTTGAAAGATATAGAGTGACAGTAAATTAAAAACTAAAATCAGGGCTGGAGAGATGGCTTGGCAGTTAAGACTCCTGCCTGCCAAGCCTGAGAATGCCGGTTCCAATCTCCAGGTCCCATGTTTAGCCAGACACAAAAAGTGATGCAAGGGTGCAATGCCACACTTGCCCACAAAGCAGTGCATGTGTCTGGAGTTCATTCACAGCAGCTTAGAGGCCACTGGTGTGCCCATTATCTTTCTCTCTCAAATAAAAAAAATATCAAAATTTTATGCTGTCTATATCAAAACTCACTAATTCTAGGACACTAATAGGTTGAAAGTAAAAGATGGAAAATATATTTTGTCACAAAATAGTGACTCTAATCCAAAGAAGATAATTATGTAAAGATAGAAGTGTACATTAAAAGGAAAACAACTTTAACACCTTAAGGATGTAGAGCAAATATGGATCCAAAGGAGAAATTGACATCAGCATGTCAATGTTGAAGACTTCAATATCATTGTCAGCAATAGTACATCGGAACAGAAAATTAATTCAGCAGCAGTGCACTTGTATCACACTACAGCCTTGAGAAAATCCAGAAGTTTCCACACAAAGATAGAACATGATGTCTTCTTACATGCACATAAAATACTCTCCAGAATGGATCACATTATAGGTCAAGAATCTTATCTTACTAAGGAAGATCAACAACATACCATGTTGCTTCTCTTGCCACAATTGTGTGCAACCAGGAAAGAAAAAAATAATTCAATGAGAAGGCTAATGGGGACATAGAAATCAAAGCACATGGTTTTGAATAACCATTAGCTCAAGGGGAACATAAAAAAGCAAATTTAAAAAATATTTGGAGGGCATAGGGCACTAAACTTGTATGTGTGAACCCTGAGTTTAATCTTCATCACTCTAAAAATGTTTTGTGAGAAATAACCATGAAAATACTATATGCAAGACTTTTATGATTCTGCAAAATGAAATATTATGGGTAAGTTTATGACAATACATGCCTATATTAAAGCAAAATAAAAATCTTAATCAATCTGAAATTACATCTCAGTGAAGGTAAAATATCTAAGTCCAAAATAGACAGAGAAATACTAAAGAGCAGAAATAATCAAGCAACATAAAGAAAAATGAAAACAAATCACAACAAAACAAAGTGGTTTTTGAAAAGGATAACAAACTTGATGAACCCTTAAGTACACAAAGGAAAACAGAAGACTCATAACTAAGTGAGGAGACATTACAATGAATACCTCCAGATATAAAAATGATTCATAGTTCTACTATGAGCAATGGTATACTAACAGGTGAAGAACACATCACCAAAGAATATTCCAGAAATTTGAAATTAACCACAAATTGTTAAAAAACAAATTCAATAGAGACCTTAAGCATACCAACAACCAATGATGAGGAAACTGATGTAATGATAAAAAATGCTACTAAAGAAAGCTTGGGATATGATTGCTTAGTGGGGAAACTATACCAAGCATTGAAAAGTAAATGCTAATCCATCAGCTCTTCTATGAGTTATGTAATGTAATCGATATATAGAAGATCTTAAAGACTCCAGTTTTAAAAGAGAAAACATTTAAAACTAACAAATTCAATAGAGATACATGGTACAAAACATTAAAAATCAATAACATCTCTTCACAGCAACAATTAAATGTCTTAAAATTATTTTTTAAATTTTTTTAAAAAAAATATTTACTAGAGAGAGAGACTGAGAGAGATTGAGAGAGAATGGGCGCACCAGGGCCTCTAGTCACTGCAAAAAAAAAAAAAAAACTCCAGATGCATGTGCCACCATGTGCATCTGGCTCACATGGGACCTGGAGAATCTAACCTGAGTCCTTAGGCTTCACAGGCAAGTGTCTTAACCTCTAAGCCATCTCGCCAGCCCTAAAATGAATTTAAAAATAATACTATTTACTATAGGTTTAAAATGAAACAGGAAGAAATTTGTCTGAAAAAGTGAGTTATCTATGCACTGAAAACTATGAAATGTAGATGAAAAAGCTGAAGGAGATATAAAATACAAGAAGGCATCCAGTGCTTATAGATTAGATTAAACACTGTAGTTAGACTATTCATATATCTAAATGATCATTAGAATTTCTATGGCATTTTTGACAGAAATGAAGAAAAATCCTAAAGTTTTTATGTAACCACAAAATTCTCAAAAAGCATAAGGAATCATGAGAAATTAGAGTAAATTTCCTGATTTAAAATTATATTATAAAGTAATTAAAGTAGTATGATACTGGCTTAAAAATGTAGTTCAATGTGAAAATACAATCTAGAATTGAACCCTTGTGTATTCTGCCAACTATATTTTGGTTCTAAGAATTTAAATTGGGTAAAGTATACTCTCCAAATAAATGTTGCTGTCTTGATATTTACATCTATATGAATGATATTGGATCTTTTTTCTTGCATCATATAAAAACTTTAGTGCCCTTAATTTATAAAATTATTAAAAGCAAACAGGAACATAACTGCTTGATATTGTACTTGGAAAATTTTTTTTTTCTTTTTAATATGAAACCAAAGGTGGAGGCAACTAAGCAAAACAAAGGAGCTACATCAAAGTCAAAAGTTTCTGAAGGATTAATAAAATTGAGAAAAAAATGGCCGGGCGTGGTGGCACACCCCTTTAATGCCAGCATTTGGCAGGCAGGAGTAGGAGGATCACCATGAGTTCAAGGTCATCTTGAGAATACAGGTTAGCCTGGACTAGAATGAAATCCTATCTCTGGAAAACCAAAATAAATAAATAAATAACATATAGAGAGATAAATGGACAAAAAAGAAGAAACAAATTCTAAGCTTCTAATATCCAAAATAAATGAAGAGTTCATATCAACATAAGAAGAGAAAACACAAAATTATAATTTTTAAAATTGGGCCCAGGATTTGAACTTGTAAGACAAACTTGTACAAATGCCAACAGGTTTATATAAAGGTATTCTGCCTTACTCACCATCAGTGAAATGCAGATAAGAATCTCTGTGAGTTCATAGCCTTTAGGAAGGCTGTTAGTGAAAACACAAGAGATTACAGGTACTGGTGAGAATGTGTAGAAATGTGGGCACTTCTACACTATTGGTAAGAATGTAAATTGGTACAAACAGTATGAAAATCATTTTGTGGGCTCCTTGGACAACTGAAAATAGAATTACAACATAAGCCAGTAGTTTGTAATGGGTTTATATCCAAAGAAATTTGAGTCACTACTTTGGGGAGATTCAGCACATGTTAAATATGTACAGTTTTTAATAAAAGCTAAAAATAAAAAGTTATTTAAAAATTATGAAACCCAAAGTTAACTTGATTTCATCTAATGATATTGTGTATTATTTAAGGTTTATGTTTTAAGTATATAATTGAATTTTCTAGGGTGTAAGCTGAAGTTATTTTGGATTTCAATTTTCTGATACACACATTTAAGGCTATAATTTTTCTTCTATGTATTGTTTTCTCTGCTTCTCAAAGATTTGGAAAAGTTGTGTTTATAGTTCTCTTATGTTAACATATTTTATATTTTTCTTGAGATACCTACACATTATGTTTAAGCGTTTTATTAATTGCCGCTTATTTTCATATTTTCTAGTTATTATTATTGATTTCTAATTTAATACCTTGTTGTCTAGAAGCAGGAATTGTATGATTTCTATACTTTTTAATTAGTTAACAAAAATTTTATGGCCATGAATGAGGTCTTTTATGGTGACTGGTCCATGATAGCTGGAGAAGGATTTTTACTCTGCCACTATTGGATGAAGTAGTTTGTAGATGTCAATTATATCTAGTTGATTGATGGTGTTGTTGAGTTCAACTGTCCTTACTGATTTCCTGTCTATGGGATCTGTCCATTTCTGATAGAGGATTGTTAAAGTCTCCAAATATAATAATAGATTCATTTATTTGTCCTTAGAGTTTTATCATTTTTGCCTCACATATTTTAATACATTATTTATAAGGCACATATGCTATAGAATTGTGTCTTTGCAGAAAGACATCCTTTTAATAATTATGTAAAGCCCTTCTTTATCACTGTAAAACTTTCCTTGCTATAAAAAAACTGCTCACATACAGCTATTCTTGCTTCTTTTTGATTAATATTAATAATGAAGTACAGCTTTATCAATTCACTTTTATTCTATAAGCATGATTCTAGTTGAAATGGGTTCATATAGGTAACTTACAGTTGAGTCTTATGTTTTGTGCATTCTGATAATAGGTTTCCTTTAAATGTTGTAGTTACACTACTGATAGTCAAGTTAATTATTCATAGGATTAGATTAATATACACAAATGTGTTACTCTTTTATACTTGCTACTCTTGTTTTCATTACTAAGATTTCTATTGTTGTTGGCTTTTGTCATTTAAGTGAGGTTTCCATTCATGAGTATTGCTTTGGTTGTTCTCATTTTTGGACTTTTCTGAAATTATTCTGAAAAGTACATTTTTTAAAATATATATATATTTTATTTATATTATTCTGATTTTACATACATAGTATTGGTTCCATTGTCCTCCTCCCTGTCTTCCCACTTTCAAAGGGACCCTCATCAATGGGGAATGTGGGTCATGCATTGTGAGGTTAGTCAAGAATTCTGGGGGGTAGGCCCCAGTTTCTGTGCATAATGCCCCAACTTTTGACTCTAACAATCTTTCCACCCTGTCTTCCGTGAGTTTCCTTGAGCCATATTGGGATCATTTTAGTTCTGCTTCAGTGATGAGGTTTTGGGAGCCTCTGTGTCTCTGGATATCTGGCTTAGTTGGAGTTGGATGTTCTCTGTGTTTATCTCCTTCAGCTTTTTTCTGGTTTCCTGATCGCCATGAACGATGCATTCTTGCCCTTCCCCTGCGTTGTTCTAGGGTTTCAGCTGGGGCCCTGGTGAGGTGTGGTTAGCTGATCCTCCCTTTAGGTTCATTGTCCATCTGAAAAAAGATAAGCAAATTCTCCAACGGAGAGAGAAGTTAGTACTAGATAGAAGGGATGACCATATATGTTTTGGAGGGAATTTTATATGCGTTGGCTCTCTTCTAGCCCACATTTGGTGGTATCTTGATCTTGGAGACTGAGCTCATTTTTTGTACCTGGTTTTGACTTATTTCCCAGTTCCAGCAATGAGTTCTATTCCACTGAGTGGATCTATTAGCCAAATCAAGAACAGTTGGTTACCCACCATGGCTGTTTGCCACTACTGCACTTGTTTGAGCATTATGTCAAGTTGTTTCCTGCTGGGTATCTTAGACTGCAAGTTGTTTGGACATTTTCCCCCAGTTGCTCATGTAGCACCCTCTGGTACTAGACTAGCTGTCTGAGGACTGACCTTCTTCCAGATTCTGGTCAGGTCTCTCTGTGTTTGGTCTCACACACGTATGCTATCTTTGACAGTAGGGTCTTAATCTTGTCCTGGTTCTCTTTCTTTTCTCTCTCTCTCTCTCTCTCTCTCTCTCTCTCTCTCCTCTCCTCTCTATACTCACTTTCTCTTTTATATTATCTATCTTTTTCCTCCCTCAACTTCCTAGGTGCAGACTTATAACACCCAGTGCCAGCACGGGGTTAACTTCCACAATGAGCTGTTGATCTGAAACACCTACAAGGTTTCCCAAAAGAGACAGACTTCTGTTAGAGTTTTGGAAAAGTACATTTTTTTTTTTTTTTGTCATACATTGCCACTGAAATCTTGGTGGTAAGCTAATGATTGGGCAGAGATTTCCTTAGATATCTAAAATGAGTAAGTTTCCTCTTCTTTTCTGAGAGATCCTCTGTTGAGTTTGGGACATGCCATCAACATTTAGTTTGGTAACTGTGGTAGTTTGAATATATGTCCCTCAATATATTCAGTGTTTTATTAGTTATAGTTTGCATCTGAAATCACCTTGCTACAGGCAATGTCACTGGGGGCAGGTCTTAAGGTGTGGTGGTGGGTTTGAGATTCCATTGTAAAGATATGCAAAGTGTGTCCAATAGGAGTTCCTGAAATGTGTTGTGACTTTTTTTTTGGCTGTAGTTTGCTCTGTGTGCTGTGTGCCTGGTTGGCTTTTCTCTCTCTTGCCTGGTCCTGTGAGAGCAGGCTGCTTCTTCTGCCATTATGGGCCCTTCTCCTGCCATTATGGAACTTCCCCTGGATCTGTAAGCTTCAATAAATGATATCCCTTCCTCCATAACTGTGCCTGGTCTGGAAGTTCATCTCAGCAAACCTGAAACTGTCTGCTACAGTAACTTAATGTTCTGCATCAGTCTTTACTTCCTGCCTATGTATATTTTCAGAGTCATCCATAGGTTAAAATTTAGGACCTTCCTAGTCCTTTCAAATCTGTAGTCCTAGAAACTTATATGTGTTTTTCTAAATTTCTGGATTTCTCATTTTCTAGCTTTTAAAACAGTCATTTTTTGTTTCAATTGTTTTCTACGACTTAGATCAGGTGTAAAAAAATATCTAGTTATTTTCAGAAAATGTAAATGTCCTTGGAGAAATGGCATTTATTTGAAATGTTGTGAGCTCTGAGTCAGGTTGAATAAAACCAGCTTTGTAAGTGGCATCAACTAGGCAACCAACTGAGGAGCATAAGAATGATAATTTTCAGCAATAGCTGTGGAGGAGGACATAGCACCTATGGTTGTTGTAGGGTATTTGTTTTGAATAACTCTGGAGGTAGAAAGGGGATGATAAGCACAAGGCTGAAACTGAAACTATAACAGCTCACTCACTTGTTTTCCAGTAATTGGGATCAATCCGAGGCTTTGCACCAGTCAGATGAGTGCTCTGTCACTGATCCACATCCTTAGTCTTTTTATTCAAGAAATATTCCTTCTATTATTTTGTACTTTTGATTAATATCCTTAATTTAAAAAAATAACGATTATGTGTGTGTGTGATCTCACTTGTGTGTGAGTGTGTGTGAGTGTGGATGTCAGAAAACAACTTTCTAGGTCAATCATCACTTTCCATCTCATTTGAGGGAAAGACTCTCATTTTATGTTGCTCATAGCTGCATTACCCAGGATTGCTGGTCCACAAGCTCCTTATCTCCTATCTTGCTATCAGCATTCTGGGATTACAGAAGTCTACCCAGCTTCTGGCTTTTTTTGTTGTTGTTGTTGTTGGTTTTTCAAGGTAGGGTCTCACTCTGGTCCAGGCTGACCTGGAATTAACTATGTAGTCTCAAGGTGGCCTCGAACTCATGGCGATCCTCCTACCTCTGCCTCCCGAGTGCTGGGATTAAAGGCGTGTGCCACCACGCCCGACGCTTCTGGCTTTTTAAGTGGGGTCTGGGGGCCAGAACTCAGGTACTTACACTCTTGCATAGCAAGCATTTTATCTGCTGAGCCAGCTTTCCAGATCCCAAGATGCTCATTCCAGTATTCCTTCTTACTTTTGTGTAGAGCAAACACTTCAAGGTCTTTAGCTATTAAGATGTGACAAGATACCTTCACAAGTGAAGCTAGCTGCATTAAAACAAGACCAGAGGTGTGACTGTCCTTGGTAAGCAAGGCATGCTGCTGCCAGGGAGGAGTTCTCATGAGGCAATTTGTCCTTTGCTACACTAAAGTTATGTTTTTCAATAATATATTGCTTTTTCTCAACTTTTGAAAACTACCTATGGACTTGTTTTGATATCAGAATGGAATAATTGTTGCAAACCAATGTCAGTATATTTTGGAAATTTACTTCTTTTCCAGATAAACTGTAAAGTATTTTTCAAGATTCTTTGGGAATTGACAATGCTATGTTACTTAAAGCAGACTGACATAATATATGTACTCATTATTTATTGAATTGATGAATGAATAAATATCCTTTTGCCTGAATTACTTTAATTCAGATATCATTTATAGAAATAATCAGAGAATAAACAAATGGTTGAGTAAATATGAGTCAGTAAGGATTTTAATTAAATCTATGAGACACAGTCCTTTCATATGAATGTGAAGCAGATATTCAGAACACAGTTCTTTAAAATTAGTGTTATTTTAGATTTCATTTGTAACAGTTATAAACAGTTATGGACTTGTGAATGAAAATATGGAGTTATTTTTTATTAATTTCTACCTTTACTCTCATAAGTTTTACCATTCCTCTGCTTTGATGATAGAGTCTAGCACTAGTTTCAAAGTTTTTAGTAAAACAAATGTAGTTTAAAAACACAGCTATTTTTATAGATGGCATGCCTGATATTTCTCAATAACCATAACCATGTACACCCATTCACATTAATAGGACCAGTTCCACTTAATCTGAAGCAGGAAAACTCTACAGTTTTCCAATTGATTCATATACCAGTATTTCCATGGGTTTGGGTCTACATATATTTCCAATTGTTAGAGATTCCCAGACTTAAACAGAAAGAGCATGAGTCTAAAATTAAATAGATATTACAATTAAAAACAAAGAAATAAGAAATTATCACACTGTGTCTCATTATTTATAGTATAAAATTATGATGATATGCTCTAATATTAATATTGTTCTTGAGTGTACAGTAGAGTGGCTGAATTGGTACATTTGTTTAGGGATTTCTTTTGAAATCTAGGTTGAAGTGGATACAATTATTTTCTGGAAAATTATATTAGCCATCCTAAAATAGTAAGTTACTGTTTTGCTGAAGTATAACATCCTGTCATTAAAAAAAAAAAAACAACACTTTGGGATAACCTAGGTAATATTCAATGGTGTTTCATTAACCAAGAGACCTAATTTCAGCACATTTGCTGTGATTTTCAGGCCCAAGTTTCCTCACCAGTGAAAAAGTAACAGTTCATACTCCTCATTCCCTGAGAAGCACCATTTTGGAAGGTATGTACACTTTTCTGTGAGAGAAAATCTGCCCGTGTACCTATCCTCTTGGGTTAGATGAGTGTGGGAAATAGGTGAGCATTAAATGAAGTGATTGATTTCTAATGCTAACAAACTGTTATGAGTATAGCTGTTCCTTAGTTTGTTTTTACAAGCTTATGCAGACACATCTTGATTTTAATCTTTTATAAAATCAAGCTTGTCTTTCCCTTCACGAAATGTCACCATAGGTTCCATCCTTAGTGAGCTCTGCCAGGCATCTCAGCAGTCACTCCACCATTTTGTTATCATGACATGCTATTGTAGATTTTCACACTGTTGAGTTCTTAGTTTCATAGTCATAAAAATTTAGACACAGATGATGAGGATGAGGCAAGAGCAAGGCAAAGGTGAGTTATGGAAAAATGGTGGGAAAAAGCTTCTGGAGGCTAAGGTGTAGCATCTCATTGCATTACGGTGATAAATTTTCCTTCCACCTCCTTAGCATGTCTATAGGTGTGGAATGGTCTCTTGACTAGGCAATCCCAGCATCAACTGGACTAACTCTTAAGGTAGTAAGCCATAATCTTGTGTGTATATATGTGTGTGTGTGTGTTTTGTACCATCCCTCTCCAACTAGGAGGGTCCCTTCAAAGTGGGGAGGACAGGCAGGAGGCTAAGGATGGAACCAACATGTGCTTCTTACATACTTAGTATGTATATAACTAATAAAAAAAAAAAAAAAAAAAGAATGTCATGACCCTACCCAAGACCAGAGGAAAGCTCAAATTAGATTTCACTCAACAAATCCCTAATACTTTTATCTATCTTCTGTTCATAAGGTATTTTAAATCCTGTGAAGGAAAGTATGAAGCTGGGTCTGTTCTTCTAAGCCTAATGTCTGGTAGACACCGGTCACGATTAGTCTACATTTATGATTGTGCCTCTGGATCCTTTTAGGAATTCTGATCAGTTACTAAATCTTCTTACTCAAACCCTTTGTAACACATCTCTTCAATTTTTAGCAAACAGAGATTTTCCATTTGCAACTTTTAGTGAATAGAAATTTCCTGTTTGGGCAAAACATAAAGTGCACAATAAACTGCTATCCAGTTGCACATTTTAAAAAAATCAGAAAAAAACATTTAATTTTATTCAAAAATTATTTATATTGTCAATTAAAGCAAAGGGAAAGATAAACTAGATGTGCTTTGAATGTATTTTACTAATATTTGAATTACTTGGACTAAAAGGTAAAATTGCAAAATTTCTAAGTCAAAATATTTTAGTCATAAATTTGGAAATTGAGCTTACTACTAATATAAAACAGACTACTGACATTTATAATATGCCTTTAAAAAGTAAAGTTTTGAAGTTGGGCATGGTGCCATACACCTTTAATCCCAGGACTCAGGTTCCAGAGGTAGAAGGATCACTGTGAGTTATAGGTGAACCTGAAACTACATAGTAAATTTCAGGCCACCATGAGCTAGAGTAATATCCTACCTTAATAAGTAAATAAATAAATAAAAAGTCAAAGTTTTGAAAACGAAAATCAGCCTCAAAATCATTAATTTAGATAGTAAGCATGATAGTGATTTTTCTAGTGATAAAATAATTAGGTATGGAATTTTATCAATAAGCCAAATATTAACAATTTATTCCAAGATCTTAAACAGAAAAAAAATAACATGTCTAAATGAAAGATAAAGAATTTTTTTTAATTATTTATTTGCTGGGCATGGTGGCACACACCTTTAATCTCAGCATTCGGGAGGCAAAGATAGGAGGATCGCTATGAGTTTGAGGCCACCCTGAGATTACACAGTGAATTCCAGGTCAGCCTGGGCTAGAGTGAGACCCTACCTTGAAAAACCGAAAATGATAAAAAAAAAAAAAAAAAAAAAAAAAAAATTATTTGCAAGGAGAGAGAAAGAGAGTGAAAGAAAAAGAAAGAGAATATGGACACACCAGGGCCTTTAGACACTGCAGACTAACTCCAGATATATGCACCACTTTGTGCATCTGGCTTTACATATGTACTAGTGAATCAAACCTGGGTTGTTAAGTTTTAGGCAAGTTCCTTAACTGATGAGCAGTCTCTCCAGCCCAGGTACATCGTTTTTGAAATAAATTTCTAATAGTATCTCCAAATTTTGTAAGTAGTCAAAACTTATGTTAGAAAATGTTCATTATATAAACTGGGTTTTTTTTTTTTTTTTTTTTTTTTTTTTTTTTTTTTGGTTTTTGCGAGGTAGGGTCTCACTCTGGTCCAGGCTGACCTGGAATTAACTATGTAGTCTCAGGGTGGCCTTGAACTCTCAGCGATCCTCCTACCTCTGCCTCCCGAGTGCTGGGATTAAAGGTGTGTGCCACCACGCCCGGCTTTATAAACTGTTTTTGAAATAATAAATCTTCAAAAAATATATATGCTAAAATAGACTGCTGTTTAACAAATGTATTATTCATCTTGTCCACACACAATCACTTAACATTTTATGAATCAGTAAATGTTGACATGGAAAGATATAAGTAGTTAAGAACTTTAGGTAGGAAATGGCAATGATAAAAATAATTGCACAACATTAATTTAATGCTTACTATAAGGTATATCAGTGTTCAAGGTGCTATACAGACATGCTTTCACTTAATTTTTACAATTTTATTAATCAGGTACTATTGGTATGTTCTTTGTGGATGTGAGAAATTTGAAGTTCCAAGAATTTCAACAACACTTGCAGTAAATGGTTGAGCTTGCACTTCTATATTTATCTTCATCTACACCTATCGGCTATCTCTGTATCTATCGCTCTATCTATCATCTATCTATCTATCATCTATCTATCTATCTATCTATCTATCTATCTATCTATCTATCTATCTATCTATCTATCTATCTTTCTATCATCTATCCATTTATCTATCTATCATCTATCTATCTATCATCTATTTATCTATCTATCTATCTATCTATCTATCTATCTATCTATCTATCTATCTATCTATCTGCTGTCCTCTATCTGTCTATCACCTATCTATATATTTACCTATCATCTACCTACCTGCTATTTTAACTGACAGCATACTATAAAAGTGTGAAACTATGAATCACAGATATAGCAAGTAGACATACTTTAGAAAAAGTATATATCTACACAAACACACACCCACAGTTTGTGTCATGATAGGATGGTTGTGATTAGGTTACTGAAGAAAATTTTTATTTAATTCTTGGGCAGAATATATTGATGAGTAAGACTATTGATCTTCTGAAGAAAAGCACACATCATTTTACATTTTAATATTATTGGATTTCAAAATACTGAAGAGACAATATTTCAGGCTTCATATTGAGACCAAAGATTGTTCTATTTTTCATAGGATTGTATCTCATTTTCTCCAACCTTCATATGGAACTGAACTTAAGAATCAGTGTTATTTAAAAATTATGTTTAGGACCTGGAGAGATGGCTCAGTGGTTAAAGAACCTTCCTGCAAAGCCTATTGACCTGTGTTTAATTCCCCATTACTCATGTAAAGGCAGAGGCACAGTGTCACATGAATTCGTTTTCAGTAGCTGGAGGCCCTGGGTCACCCGTCCTCCCTGTCTGTATATTTCCCTGCTTACAAATAAAAAAAAAAGTTTAGAAATAAGCAAATAAGCATAACTGCATTTTAAAATGTAATTATTTTGCTTTTCTTTATTTAATCATACTTATCAAGCATATTAAAATCAAAATATATTACTTATTATTTAAGAGAGGAAAAGGGAGAAAGAGAGTGAATAACAGAGCCACTTGTCACTGCAAATGAACTCCAGAATCACGCACCACTTTGTGCATATGGCTTTCATGTGTGCTGGGGAATTGAAGCAAGGTCAGCCGACTTTGCAAGCAAGCACTTTTAGCTGTTGAGTTAACTTCCTAGCCTGTATGTTAAAATTAAAATGGGAAAGTAAATATATATCTGAGAAAACAGTGACTACAAAAAGTGTATCAATATCTGGAAAGAAAAAGATACATAATTTGCAAAGTACTAATAAAATAATTTTAAGATTAATCAGTGAAACTCTGAAGTAAACATAGTTCTTAACACCAAAATTATGAAAACAATGATAGTATCCTCCAATGTCTATTGCTCTACACAAGTTTTGAAATGAGTTTCCTATTTGGGATAAGTGGATGACTGCTATGAGGGAAGCTGGACGTGGCTGGTGAGTAATTGAGAGATGTGCTTAAGCTGAGAGAGTAGGATGGAAGACCCAGGAACTCCCCACTAGTGTATTTTCAGCATGTTCACTGCTCTTCAAGTATAGTCTAGTGCAGGGAAGTTGTACCAAAAGGAATATTATAAAAACTTAGTAGAAGCTAATTAAATTGCAAAATACTCTTAACATAAAATTTGATAGCAATTTGTTTTTAGCAGCAATTTACAGGTGATTTTGCAGTTATCTAAGTGCCTTTTTATTTCTGAAATTGTGTTGCACTGACTGCTATTTTCTTACTCTTTGCAGTCTTTGTCATTTTTAATATCTATAGTGATTTTGAAATATTTGGCTCTGGACCATTCTGCTGCAAATATGACCTGTCATTCCAACAAATGGACTGATTGAATCTGTCACACTGGTGGGATTTATAGTAAATTCACCACAGCACAAGTAAAACCATTAGAAATTGCATTGGTTTAAATGACTGAATATAAGAGCTCCTGATTTTATCAGCAGACTGGTTTATATTTTCTCTCCAAATGACCATGGAGAATCTTAAAATTACATCAATTTTAATGTGCATATATTGATGCATTGATTTTTATTTCAGATCTGTAACATGAATTTGACCTAAAGAAATCTCCATATTAAAATAATTTATGAGTAGTATTAATGAGATTTCATGTGCAGTGTTTTGCTTTGAGAACTGTAAATATACCTTAAGTAATTCTGTTCCATTTTAATTGTGATATATAGGTAAGCCTTAATATGAATGAACTACTATATAATGTGCTTATTAAATTTCTTTCAAAAAATGGCCTTAACTTAATTTAGCTTTTAGGCTAAATCACAACTGAACTGGGAAAAAAATAAATTAGCAAGTAAGGCCTACATCTTGTAGTAAGTCTCTAGGCATTGATTTTGGAAAATAATTTAATGATATTTTTCTTTTCTTTGTTCATAGAATCCTTGATGCTCCAAGAAAAATATTTTGAATGATGTTCATGTCTAAAAGAAACATACAACTTTATCTTTTAAATATATAACACATAGCACATATTTTATCAAATATGAGAATGTTTTATTTTGTATAGGTAAATATATGTTATTTTATATTATTTTACATTACTTACTTAACTACTTTCATTTTCCAAATTTTCAGATTTAATGTTGTCATGATTCACAGTTTATTTTACTTGGTTAACAATTCAATTTGATACTATCCCTATCTGAATACTAAAACTATAATAAAAAAGCTACCTTTAATAGTCTTATAAAACAGAGCACATAAAACAAGAACATTTATTTTAGTTGAAGACATGCACTAATTTTTTATTGAGAAATGCATTAAACATTGATACATCCAACCTCTGATTGAACCTCCAGAGTTGTCACATGTTGGGGCTGTGGAAGATTTATTACACAATATAAAATTAGGCAGATACCGTAAACTTGATAGTAAGTGACCTTTGCAAACAAGAGACTGCCACAGAGAATAGTTGCATGATAGAATGTGATTTGAAAAACACATTGAAAGACATTCAAAAATGGGTGATGGAAAGTGAAAAATACACAGTAAAAATCTTCCAATGAAACAGACACGTCAGAAATACAGTTTGTAATACATAGAGCTTTCAATATCATTAATTTATTGATTGCACCAAACCCATATTAAAGAGCAAAAGAATAACTCATAGCATAAATATTTCTATTTGGTAATGTACTTAGGAAACATATACAGAAAACATATGCTTAACCCATAAAAATGGCCCAAAATAATAGAAAATGACTCGTATAAGGAAGAATGTCATGTGTCAAGACTGGGTGACCCAGTGATCTGACAGGAAGTTGGTTTCACTGTGACTTGAATTTATTACACGATTCATTCTATTTCCTGTCCATTCTTTTTTCTTTTCCTTTCCTCTCTTATTTTATTTTATTTCCTTTTTCCCTCCTTATTTTGTTTTCTGAATGTCTGCCCTACTCTTTCCCTTTGACTGAAATGCGTTTTTCACAAGCTGCAAGTTTCCTTGGTGGACAATATCAATGACTCTGTTGTAGAATGTGGTTACTGGCATGATGCCACAAGGCATTTATAATTAGAATTCAAAGAGATCAGCAAAAATGTTTTGAAGTTTTAACATTTCTTGGGCAAAATATTTAAAATAAGTTATATCAGGCTAACAAAGGCAGTATAAAACTTCTATGGTGTCTGTATTTATTTCCTACAAGTAAGATCAAGTCTATCGAGTTTGAAAATAAATAAACATCTCAGAGTACACTGCTAACGCTGAGTGTTTTCAGTAAGTGTTTGAGCATCAATTTTTCTTAAAATTGTTGAACAGAATTCATATTTATCCAATAAATTCACATTTATTTACTTTGTCTAATATTAGAAAGATTCCAATTTAAAATATTTCTGAACATTTTCTTTCTTTTTATACCATTTGACATAGATTATATAGACCTATAAAATTTATTTTCTGACATAAGCAGAATATTAAGAGGGCTATATTAAGATTAATTTTCTTCCCTATAACAGAAAATATTTCTTTTTAAAGATAAAATACCAAGAATGCATGTCTTTTCTAACAATTGACATAGTTTACTATTACTATGTATACTGATGAGACACATGATAATGGTTATCCTATCATTCTGACAGCCAGATGTAAATATGTACTTCTGAATCCCTAGACAAACATGAAGTTTGAATTAACAAATAATTTTCAGTTTTTAAAGGGTATGTGGGTGGTAGAAAACTGTACAGAATTAAATATGCCCATATTATCAACCCCATAAAATAGGTAATTTTGCATAACTGTGAAATTGATTTCAATAATATAGAGTTAATTTTTTTCTTAGAACAGAGAAATGATAAGAAACACAAGAGGAGACCAGTACTAGGGATACACTTGACTGTACAACAGCATTGCTTTGATTACTTCATTCCTTATGTCCCTGTGGGATTTCTATTTAATTGTCCCAGTTTGCTTAGTCTTCCTTTATTACTTTCAGTTTTCTCCACCCTTCTTTTTTACTGAGATTCTATTAGTTCAGGTATTACCAAGACAGAAGAAATAAATACCTATACCCTTCTGCACAAATCAGAATACAAAAGGAAATCTATTGGTGTGAAGTATATTTTGTTTATTGGGGGGGGGGAGAGGCAAATAGAGAGAATGGCAAACTGGGGTCTCTATCCATTGCAAATGAACTCCAGACACATGTGTCACCTTATGCATCTAGGAATCTAACCTGCATCCCTAGGCTTTTTGCAGGCAAAAGCGTTAAGCACTGAGCCATTTCTCTAGCCCAAAAGAATTATTGTTATACCTGACTTTCTTCTTGCTCTCGCCTCCTCCACCTTTGTCACCACTGAAATTCATGATTGTTTTAACACTCTCAATTCTATTATATTTTCAATGGAAATAGATGAGAATTTCTCACATTGGGGCACCAGTTTCTTACCCCAGTTTCATTGCTGCTATGCCTGGAAATTTCCTAACAAGCCCCTTGCTGGGCAGCCTGGAATGAGTCTAATATTCAATCAAGAAACCTGTGTTTTGTCTTCCTCACATCACGATGCTGCTTAGGCTGTTGCAGTCATGTTCACACATGAGGGCATTGAATGTCACTCTTCCTACAGCCCAAAATTTGTGGTAATTACATTATATAGTGACTTGGGATGTTTTACTTAACTATTACTTTACATAATGTTTCTGTGTTGAGCTAAAATGTCTCAAGGAATAGAGTTCAAAGAGTGAGACAAAGCACTTATTTTATTGGTAATTTCTAGGTAATTTAAAAATTGATATTGGCAATCTTTTGGCAATCCACAAATATTGTACAAACTTTCAGTGAAATTTCCCCTTCCTTTCTAAATTATATCTCTACTGCAGTAAGTTTTTAACCTTCATTTCATTATTATTTATTCAAAACTGAGCATCTGCTCAATTACTTTAGTCAGCTGGCATAGCTGTAACATATCTTATAAGAATAATTTAGAAGAATTGATTTTGAGTCAGGGTTAGGCAGGATTTGTGGGCTCAGGGGTGGTCCCCAAGTTTATGAACCCCAATTTTGGGTTCTGTCTTCTCTTTAACAAACAATTGATAAAGATGAACTCAAGAAGTTTAAATTATGAATTACTAGGTATATTTAAAGAGAGATCACGAATTGTACAGATTATTTAAAATAAATTGTTGGTCTGGAGTGATGATTTAGTGGTTAAGGTGTTTACCTGTGAAGACTAGAGACCCAGGTTTGATTCACTAGTACTCACATAAGCCAGATGCACAAAGTAGTGCATGCATCTGGAGTTCACAGTAGCTAGAGACCTTGGCACTCCCATTCTCTCTCTTTCTGCCTCTCTCTCTCTCTCTTTCTAATAAATAAATAAAGAAAAGAAAAAAGAAGAAATTGGGATCTAGGAAGAAGGCTAGAGCAGAGACAAGCAAGTGGGAAGAGGGGAACATATTAATGTGGAAAACACTGCCTAGTGCATGAGATTCATTCAAGAGAAATGGATGGAGCAGAGTCATTAACACATGGAAAACAGAATCTAGGTGCTCATGTAGGGAGATTTACAAGGAAAACACAGCATCTGCCCTGTGCTTCCCCATGGAAGAAAGTTAAGAGGGCAAATTGTGGTGGCTTCCAGAAGAATAGCAGAGGGAAAATATCAAAGCAGAGACCAAGAAGTTCAGAGTTACACTCATAGTTACCCCAAGTTTAGAGAAATACACAGGTAAGACAGATAACAGGCTCAGAGTTAGAGTATAAGGGAAATACACATATGGTAGATTCAGAGACCAGAGAAAATCATACATGTAATTATAGTGAAAAGTTACCCCAAACAATAAAGAAGAGGCAAGCAGTAAAATTATTCCTACCGAGAGGCAGTAGTCTGCCTTTCTTCCCAGACTGACACGGATTCAAGCAGACAGGAGGGATGGAGAGAGAGCACTCTAAAAAAGGCTGAAAGCAGTCTTTATAGCTGATTGAAATATGTTCTTTCATCAAATTCAGGTATGTAAAGGAGAAGACTTGTGTGGTTTGTGAATTTGAAGGGGCAGGCTCCAGGGCCGGCCCACCTGTGTAGTGAAGGCTGCCTATCTCGGTAGCAGGCGAAGCTGTGGCAGTATGGAGCAGTGCAACTGTTGTAGATGAGTCTACAACAGATCATATAAGAGTTCCATTCCTGCCAAGTGTTCCATTCATGCCAGGGCAAAGTGGCATCACTTCTCTGTGGGCTTCAGTTCCTAACTGAAAATACCTAAAGGAACCTAGCTTCCTCTTATTTCTGCTTCAATGGTTTCTGCTTCTGGGCCCACATCATGGAAGAAGAGTACAAAAAGGAAGCTGTTCACTTCATAGAAAAAGAGAGACATAAAACTTACCCACCAAGGCCAGGGAACTTTGCAGAAGAGTAGGAAGGAAGATTTTAAGAGCCACAGGGTGGGAGGGAATATCCAGAGGCATTGCCCACACACCAGGACTGACTACTCCTCTCACAACTCATAACCCACAACCCTATGGTGAATACCAGCAACCCCACTAAGGAGGGTCTTCAATGGAGTAGGTGCAGGGAGAAGGGAAATAATGGTACCAACACATGACAGGTCGGTACCACGTTTTTACTTAATAATACTACTACTACTAATAAAAGAGTAGAAATGGTTACCAGAACACAGGAAGCATGTGAGTGTAGGAGGGAGAAGGAATGATTGATTGGTACAGGGTTGTAGATAGATATGAAGATAGCTTTAAATGCCCTGTAGCATAAAACTATGATGGTTGAAACCAGTGAAACCAATTAATGCTAGTGGAAAGGATTTTGAATACTTCTAACACAAATACCAATTACTCGGATCTGATCATTACCCATCATATTATGGTGCCAATTAAAATAAAGATATGCATACACATAAAGAGTGCCAGAAAGGAGTATCCTTCCAAGGCATACCTCCAGTGACATTCTTCCTGGGCTCAGATCATTCCTCCTGATAGCCCATTCAGTATCAATTTATTAACAGATTAACTCATTAATAACGTTACACTTAATCCAATCATAATCCAATACTTGCAGCAGCTGGGGACCAAGCCTTCAATTCATATTCAAGCCACATATCATTCTGATCTCTCGAAAGGCTCATGTCCATTTCATAATGCTAAGTATATTCATTCTATCTCTTATTATCCTCATAACACTTTCATGATTCCTCAAAAGTTCAAGTACAAAGTCTTTTCTGACTCTGAAATCAACATCTTAGGTGTGAGACCCTATGAAATCAAAGAAAATTATACTCCCAATATAAAATGGCACAGGGTAAACATTCTCAAAAGGATAAATAGGAGAAAATTGAGAAATGATCTGACAAAAGCAAGACTTTTTCCCCCTATAATTTCATAGGAATTATTTCATAGGAATGATTACATTGTAATGCTCAATTTTAACATTATGAATAATGGATTCTTTTCACTTACAATATCCACTCTATATGGAAGGTGTCACATTGACAGAGATTATGATCAGAAAAGAATCAAACACAGAGAAAATCATCAATATTAGTTGACAGAAAATTGAATATATAATGATATATAGACTCTATATATCTATATGGTTTCCTTTTCAGTTTTAACATTTGTTGAAGAAAAAATGAATAAAACACTCTCAAACTATAGATATTACAGTCCCAAAATTGTGTTTTATGCTTATGTTCATCTTTATTAAATGAAAATTACAGAGGTTATTGTTTTGAAATAAGCCTTTGCATTAAGGTTCAAGTGTAGTTTCTCAGGAACAAAGGCACAAAATCAAACTTAACCTTTAATGAAACAGGAAATAGGCAAATTCCCTAACATACCACCTTTTCCTTAAACAGATGATCCCATCCTGCCTGAGTCAGTGTAATCAGAAGTTCCTTCTGTTTTATTCATGCTTAAGAAAAATAACCTGCTATTAACTACTCATTTTTTCCAACTTTCTCTCTCTCTCTCTCTTTCCTTCTTTTTTCTTTTTTCTTGTTTTTGCTGCTAAATTATAACTCCATTCCTCTGTCACTGCCCATGTGGGTAATCAAGGACATAAAAAGTATTATGACTATATCTCAATTTGTATTAATTTTGATTTTTTTACAGTATTCACTGACACTGTATTTACTTTCTTCCTTAGGATGCATTTATTTCCTTTTAACAAACATCTTTATTCATCAATATCTACATTAAAACTTTCACCCTTTAAGTTAAAAGAATGCTGGTAGGGTAAAAAAATAGTTCCCTGTATTAGTTGGACCAATTTGAAGTCATATACAGATTCTCATGTCCATGGTAATTGATATTCCATTTTTACGTAACTATACAATTTACTGAGTTCTTCCAACAAAGATTCATCACACATTTGTGATAGATGAAAAGTAGGTGATGGACAAAAAGATAAGTATGTAGATAGATAGATGATAGATAGATAGATAGATAGATAGATAGATAGATAGATAGATAGATGATTGTTAGATAGATATATGTTGGCTTTTCTTAAAGTAGAGAATAAGATCTGATGATGATAAACTCAGAACCAAGTAGATCTATTTTTCTCCTAATGAACTTTAGTCATTTACATTTGAACTACTGTGCTACTTTTCTGGTACTTTGTGGACATGTTCTATAAGCTGGGAACCCTTGTTTCTTGATGTGGCCTGAGCCTTTTCCACCAAAGATGTGGTTTGTTGCTTTGACGAGGATAAATCATTTGTTTTCATTTCCAGAATCCCTCGTGCGTTTGCAATGCCGTGTTGGCAATCACTGCTTGTTTGGAGATGCCCGGCCCATGCACCCTTTAGCCATTGCTCCCGGCTGTGATGATTTCCTTTTACATCTTGGCTTGTACACCTTATCTCAGCAATCATTTGGCTGTTACCAAACCTTAAACTGTCTACTGTTCTGGCAATCTTTACAAAGAAATGTGTATAGTAATCGTCTTGGAGGAGACTTAATATTTCTTATATCCTTTCATATCCTTTTTCTAGTATACAGAATACTTTGTCCATGGAACTTTCTAAGTTGTAAATTAAATGAGAGTCATTTTGAAAGGATGCTTATAACTAAGGGGTGCATGCATTTTTACTGGTTGTTTATGATTCAACTCAATAGCTGCTTTCAACCAGAAAACCTAGCTTCCATCAAAATCCACTGAGGAGAAGGGTGATGAGTTCAGCTCAAGCTATATTTTTTCTCATTTTTTTTTTTGAGGTAAGATATTACTGTAGCCCAGGTAATCTGGAATTCACTATGTAGTCTTAGGGTGGCCTTGAACTCACAGTGATCCTCTGACCTCTACATCCTGAGTGTTAGGATTAAAGCACTTAGTGTAAACTAGTGTTTTAAGATTTATTTATTTAATTCATTTGAGTGAAAGAGAGAGAGAGATAGAGGCAGATAGACAGAGAAAGAATGTGTGTGCCAGGGCCATCAGCCACTGCAGATGAACTTCAGACTCATGAGACATCTTGTGCATATGGCTTATGTGTGTACTAGGGAATTGAACCTGGGTCCTTAGGCTTCATAGGCAAGCACCTTTACTGCTAAGCTATCTCTCCAGTCCAAGCTAGTGTTTTAAATAGCAAAGTCAAACATTCCTTGTTTTCTGTTTTTTTATCTTATGTTGTTATTCCACATTTATACAATGAGGCAAAAGTTTCAACATACCCAAAAAAGAAATCCCCAAGAGTAACAAGTATGTATGTTATAATTTTGGGTGTTCACTTTCTTTCTGTTTTCTTTAAATACCACCACCTAGGGTTCTTAACCATTAAATATCCGTTCTGGCCCCCTTCTCTTATTCCCATATCAGTGTATCCAGTTCACACCCAGCATCATCTCTTTGGAGTATCACTGACTTCATAAATCTCTAACTCCAAAAGTGGAATTTTATGCTTATATTCGCTTCCATGTCCAGTTTCATTGTGACTTATTTCAGTAAATGGTATGACTATTTTCTTGGCAGCAAAGTCAAGACTGTGCAGACAACATTTATCTCATTCCATTATCATCTATTTCTAATTTACCTTCTATTTATTTTATAGCTATTCATTGAAATATCATTTTCTTAGTATAGCTTCTACTACTGTTCTCTCTAAGGAAATCATTTAATTCATCCAGCTAAGGCTTTTCACAGTATTTCCTGCTTTTCCTTTGTGGTACTTTTCAAAATATATATCTTTATTTTGTTTGAAGAATATGTCAAATGCCGAGTTATACACTAGGTGTTGGTGCAGTGTTAAACAACACTAACATTTAATCTCTGGTTTTGTAGCACTAGCGAGGTTAGAGAAATTATACTTGCTGTATTCAACAGTCTCTGCACTAGTTTACCGTTTGGACTTTAAACATTTGTTGAACAAATACTTCAAAAAAGATAAAGTAGAGATGATAGGGTTTTAATCCAGATATTTTGACCTTGTAACTCTGTAATTTATTCTTCTTCCATGATACTTAAGTCACTCAAATTGAATTAATTTTCGAACTGTCATTAATTTAAATAGCTACTTGATTTCTCCCTTAGGCCCTTACTGCCAGATTGAATGGTTCATCACTGGTGAATGTCAGCAGTGCTTTGTAATTGGACTAAGTGAAAACCAGAATTTGGTTACATTTTGTTAAAGAACAATTAATTACAGGATGTGCAGATAAAGTACTGACACCTAGAATTAAATGGGATAGATGCTAGAGATTATCTAACCAAAATATGCCAAGTTAATTTCCCCTAAGGGCCAACATTTGTTAGTTGATGGTGACACCTAGAAGTGCTCAAATGAGAGTGAATGTTCTACCCTATTTGGTCACAGCAGCAAACAGTGCTGAAATGCATTTGCACTCTTGCAATGGATTTCAGTATCCATAAGTATGATCGATACAGGATATACCATGGGGCATTGTAACATCTGCTTATTTACAGAATTTTTCTTAACATTTTATATATGTATGTAAAGGTTTTTCTATAGATTATTGTGCATATGTCATTTTTGTTCTTGTTATTTGGATGGGATAGCATTAAATAATCTTAACATTATATGTTAGGGCAGGCAGGAAGACCAGTTGTGTGTGAGTATGTGTGAGAGGGAGTAATTCCAGTGAGATTGACATTTCAGTTTGTGTACTGAGTGGGGAATATGCACAACAACTACTGAAGCTGCTCAAGGCCTGGGTGGAACAAGATGCAGGAAAGGCAAAGTTAGGCTCCCTCTTACGGAACTGGGACATTCCACTTCTGCTGTTGGATTAAGAATTGAAAGTTTGGGCTGGAGAGATAGTGATTAAGGCGCCTGCCTGCTAAGCCTAAGAACACTCATTCGATTCCTTAGGTCCCACTTTTAGCCAGACGCAAAGTGATGCAAGGGTGCAATGCCGCACTTGCCCACAAGGGGCCGCATGGGTCTGGAGTTCACCCATTCTCCCTCTCTCTCTCTCTCACAATCTCTCTCTGACTCTCTCCAAACAGGGAAACAAACAAACAAAAAAGAATTGAAAGTTCTTCAGCTGTCAGTGTCCGGAATTCACCATAGTGACCCCAGTGCCTTCAGGCCTGCAGCATCAGATTGTGTTATTCCACTGAATCCTTGTTTCTATGATCTGAGGATCTGGGCTGAGCCTTGATTCCATTTTCTGAGATTCTTCAGCTTGCAGACAGCCTATCATGTGACATTTTGGGCTTCATATTAAGTGAACCAAACCTGGCCTAATAAGTTACTCTCTTTTTAGAGATAGACATCTATGAAACTTTTCAACTGCAACATCTGTCAGTGACCGTTTTTAGACCCATGTCTCCTTCAAACATGCTAGAAATTCAACTGTATTTTATAATTCTAAATATTTAAAATTATCTTCAGAACTCTTTATCCTTCTATCTCTTTTTAAAAAATATTTTATTATTTATTTATTTATTTGAGAGAGAGAGATACAGAAATAGGCAGGTAGAGAGAGAGAGAGAGAGAGAGAGAGAGAGAGAATGGGTGCGCCAGGGCCTCCAGCCACTGCAAACGAACTCCAGATGCATGCACCCCCTTGTACATCTGGCTTACGTGGGTCCTGGAGAATTGAGCCTCGAACCGGGGTCCTTAGGCTCCATAGGCAAGCGTTTAACCGCTAAGCCATCTCTCCAGCCCTCCTTCTATCTCTTGGCTTACAAAATCTTTTTACTTGGGTGATATACTTAAGTTATACTTATCTTTTAAAAATATATTTTATTTATTTATTTAAGAAAGAGATAGAGGCGGGGGGGGAGAGGGAGAGAATTGGTGCACTAGGACCTCCAGCCACTGCAAAGGAACTCCAGATGTATGTGCCCCCTTGTGCATCTGGCTAACATGGGTACTGGGGAATCAAACTGGGATCCTTTGGCCTTGCAGGCAAACATATTAACCACTAAGCCATCTCTCCAGCCCCCATTATACTTATTTTTAAACAACTGTTAGAACTTACAAATATTGAGTAGGGTTACTTGGCTAAATATAGTTACATTAGTTTTAATTTTATAAGAAGATATGGTTATTTCTTCACTCTGCTGTGTGGGTTGTCAATGTTTTGTTTACTTCTTAATTAAAAATGTGAGTCAAAAATGGTATATGTTTAACTTTTTAATGGATATAAAGCAGGAACTTATATATAAAATTTGCCTTGTTGAGTACTGAAGTATATTAGAGGGTGAGATTAATGAGATAAACTCCCCTACTTGCAATATTTAAGGCTGCTAAATGTTGAAGCTTAAGAAAAATCAGAGATATTCACTGAATTATAGATAGAATCCTTTTGTTGTGGGAATGGGAACAAGAGTAGCAACAAACAACTGAGCATAGTACAGAAGGATTTGTTACTGTGGAATATCAATACATACAGAATTTGGCTGGGAGCATGGCTCAATGATAGATTGCTTGCCTACTATGCATGAGGCACTGAGTTTAATCCCCAGTAGGGCACAAACAAAATAAAACAAAACTGTGTTTGATGACAAATTAACAAAAATACCATTGCCAAAACTAAGATATAATTTTAATCCATGATAATAAACAAATATGCTTGTAGACTCGAGGTAAAAAGTGTATGTCTAGGTTATTTTGTGTCTAGAGATCAACACTTAGTCTTAGAAAGCAGGATTTGTAGAAGTCCAATTTTGTTTACTGTCCCTAAATTTGTATTCTGTATGGGTCTTCCTTTCTTATGATCCTCAAATTATTCTCAGAATTTCAAGGTATCATGAGATCACAACTATAACCAATCATTCATGTGGCACTTCATGAAGTGATAGTGAAATAACATGTAGTTGTCTTAGAAAGTGATCTTCGGACAAAATCTTTAGGGTACAGGATTGCAAGGTAGATGATAAGTAGATGAGAATGAGTTTATTAGAGGAATTGGCACACATGATTATGGAAGCTGAGAAAACAAGCAATTAGATATCTGTAAAGTGAAAATAACCAGGGACACTGGCAGTGTGACCATCTGAAGCTGAACTTCTGAGAACATAAAGGGTTATGAGTCCAAAGTCTGGATGACCTGGAGTTCTGATATCCAGTGGTGAGAGAAGGGAGTCGTAGCTTCAGAAGAGAAAGAAAAATCCACCTTTTTCTCTGTCATTTTGTTTTTGTTTTTCAGAACGCTCAGTGATTGGATAGAGGTTTTACACAAAGAGTGAGGAGATAATCAGTTCACTGGGTCAAGTACCAACCTCTTCTAGAAACATGATCACAGGCAGGCACAAAACACTAGTGATCAGACAAGAGCATTCCTTACTTCAGAGAAGTTCACAACTAAAATGAACCATCACAGCCCTGCTTTGCATCTTTCCCTCATTCCCTTCACACTTTTATGTCTTTTGTGTTGTTTTTGTTTTCTTTACACTCTTTTTCCTCAGCTTGCAGTTCTCCAAGAATTAACATAAAAATTCTTTCCTCAGAGGATACTTTCAAGAGAAACTTGTGTTAAACAAGCAATTCCCTGTTAAAGTAAATGGTACCAGATAATAGTAAAAGAAAGAAAAAAAATGAAAAAAAAAAAAAACTGGCATTTTCTCAGAAGCTTTTTCTAGGTCAGTGTTACATGGGTATTAAAATGTGAGTGTAAACCTTGTAGGTGTCTCTGATCAACAGATCTTTATGGAAGTTAACCCCGTGCTGGCACTGAGAGTCATAAGTCAGCGCCTAGGAAGGTGAGGGAAGAAAAAGATAAATAATATAAAAGAGAAAGTGAGTATAGAGAGGAGAGGGGGAGAGAGAGAGAGATAGAGAGAGAGAGAGGGAGAGAAGAGAAATAGAAGCAGGAAAAGATTAAGGTTGGTCTTCATGATGTGCTCTCCAGTTTCCTGTCATTCAGGTGTTCCCTCTGTGGGCCTGATGAAGGACCAATGTTTTAGCCTTTTGTTCAGAATAAAGGGTTTTATAGTATCATTTCCTTTTCGGTCCCTATTTGTATCCCCCCACCCTTGTCCTCCCTCCCACCCTCTCATTTCCTCCCACCCTTACCCTCCCTCCATCCCAATCTCCCTATTTTCTGATCCTCAGAGTGCTTATTAGCTTTGGCCGCATCTCAGGTGGATTCAGGTTAGGAGCGACAGATAAACGAGACCATGCGACGATTATCTTTTTGTGATTGGGTGAGCTCACTGAGGATGATCTGTTCCATGTTTGACCATTTTTTTTTTCAAATTTCCTTATTTCATCTTTCCTTACTGCTATGTAGAATTCCATAGTATAGATATACCACATCTTTGTTATCCATTCATCTAGTAATGAACACCTGGGTTGATTCCAGCTCTTTGCTATTATGAATTGAACAGCTATGAACATGGTTGACCAAATGTCTCTGATCTGAGGCTTGGAGCCTTTAGGGTAAATGCCCAGTAAGGGAATAACTGGATCCATTGGTAGGTCTATGGCCATAATTTTCAGGAGTCTCCATATAGCTTTCCATAATGGTTAAACCATTTTACATTCCCACCAGCAGTGAAAGCTTGTTCCTATTTCTCCACAGCCTCACCAGCATTTGTTTTCTTTTTTTTTTTTTTTTTTTTTTTTTTTTTTTTTTTTTTTTGATGTTAGCCATCCTTACTGGGGTAAAGTGGAATCTCATAGTTGTTTTAATTTGCATTTCCCTGATGATTAGGGATGTTGAACTTTTTCTTAAATGTGTGTTTGCTATTTGTATTTCTTCCTCTGAGAACTCCCTGTGCAGTTCTCTGCCCAATTTTGTGAGTGGGTTGTTCCCAAAATAGACAGATTTTTGTCAGAGTTCTTGATGACTCTACAAAAGTTAATGCTAAGACCCTACTGTCGAAGACAACATACATGTTTGAGACCAAACAGGGAGAGACCTGCCCAGAATCTGGAAGAGGGTCAGTCCCCAGACAGCTAGTCTAGTGCCAGAGGGTGTTACACGAGCAACTGTGGGAAAATGGCCAACATCTGTCCAAACAACGTGCAGTATAAGACACCCAGCAGGAAACAACCTGACATAATGCTCAAACAAGTGCAGTAGTGGCACAAAGCCATGGTGTGTAACCAACTGGTCTTGATTTGGCTAATTGATCCACTCAGTGGAAACCATGAACAAAAAACGAGCTCAGTCTCCAAGATCAAGATACCACCAAATGTGGGTTAGAAGAGAGCCTACACATATAAAATTCCCTCCAAAACATCTATGGCCATCCCTTCTATCTAGAACTAACTTCTTTCTCCGTTGGAGAATTTGCTTATCTTTTTCTGATGGACAAAGAACCTGAAGGGAGGATCAGCTAATCACACCTCACCAGGGCCCCAGCTGAAATCATAGAGTAATGTGGGGGAAGGGCATGAATACAGCATTCATGGTGATCAGGACAACAGAAAAAGGCTGAAGGACATAAGCACAGAGAACATCCAACTCCAACTAAGCCAGATATCCAGAGGCACAGAGGCTCCCAAAACCTCATCACTGAAATAGAACTAAAATGACCCCAATGAGGCTCAGGGAAATTCGTGGAAGAGGGGGCAGAAAGAATGATAGAGCCACAAGTTGGGGCATTTTGCACAGAGACTTGGACCTACCCACCCAGAACTCTTGGCTACCCCCACAATACACGACCCACATTTTCCATTGATGAGGGTCCTTTTGGAAGATGAAGGACAGGGAGGAGTATAATGGAGCCAACACTATGAATGTAAAATCAGAATAAGATAAATAAAAATAAATTTAAAAAAATCTAAACTCTTGCTTAATTAATTCTTATATATAAAAAAGCATGTGTATGTATATACATATTTTAATATACACACGTAAGATATATGCAGTTGTATTGTTAAAAAGCTATAGAAAGGGGCTGGAGAGATTGTTTAACGGTTAAGGCACCTGCCTGCGAAGCCTAAGAATACCTGTTTGAATCCCCAGGTCCTATTTTTAGCCAGACACAAAAGTGACTCAATATTCCAATGTTGCACATGTGCCTGGAGTTCATTCACAATGGCTGAGAAGCCCTGTCACACCCATTCTCTCTTTGCATCTTCTTCTCTGTCTCTCTCTCTCTCACACACATTATAAAAAAGGGGGGTGGGCTGGAGAGATGGCTTAGTGCTTAAGGCATTTGCCTGCAACACCAAAGGATCTTGGTTCGACTCTCCAGGACCCATGTAAGCTTAATGCACAAGGGGGCACATGCGTCTGGAGTTCATTTGCAGTGGCTGGAGGCCCTGGCACACCCATTCTCTGCCTTTTTCTCTTTTTCAAATAAATAAATAAATAAATAAATAAATAAATAAATAAATAAATAAAAAATATATTTTTAAAAAGCTATATAGAGAAAGTTAGTTTTGAGGCTTTAAGAAGTAACCAATGCAAATAGTATTCACTCCTTAGGCTTCATTTTCAGGAACAAAAAAGCATTTGGCTTTCAAGATACAAATTTTACAAAGAGAAAAACCCTCAGTGAAAGGGTTTAAAGAAAGAAATGTTTTCTGAGGTGTTGCTGTTGTTATGGAATTATACAGGCTACTACTGTGTTGACACAAAGAAGACAATAAAAGTGTGATGGATGTGTTAAGTGTGATGTCTCAGCACTATTAACATGAAACCTACCAGTAGTCCTATTACTGTTTCTGATAATGATTGTCCTTTACATTTTGTGGTGCATTTTGCTTTTAAATAATTAATTTAACTTGTGAAGGAGTCTGTCTACTGCTCAATTATATCCTTTTTATAATTCCAACATTCAGAAAATCATGTTTTAAAACACCTAACTTTTCAATAAATGTCCGCAGATATTACTTACTCTTTATCAAAAATATCTGTTGGGGGCTGGAGAGATGGCTTAGCGATTAAGGCGCCTGCCTGCTAAGCCTAAGAACACTGGTATCAATCTCCAGCGGTTCCAATCTCCAGGTCCCACATTTAGCCAGATGCAAAGTGACGCAAGGGCACAAGGCCACACTTGCCCACAAGGGGGCGCACACATCTGGATTTCATTCACAGCAGCTGAGAGACTGCTGGCGCGCCCATCTCTATCTGTCTTCCTCTCCCTCTCTATCTGTTTCTCTCTGTGTCTCTCTCCAAAAATAATAAATAAAATAATTTTAAAAACTTTAAAAAATTTAAAAAAATATGTTGGTCTATATGGATGATGCTAGGAGCTTGCTGAGTCATTTATCTAAAGCAATTGGTCAATTTTCAGAACTAATTTATTGTATGATTGGTATAACTTCTGACTTAAAATTACTGTCTAGCTAGGAAAACAAAACCTTTTTTATATTTTCCTTTTGCAGTCCCATTTTAGTATATTATATTGCTTCCCTTAGCTTTTCCCAACCTATGGCTAAGTGGTCTCTTCAGAAAGCACTTTGTAAATTTAAAATATTTTTACTGTTCCACATGGTGTTTTTCTGACAGGTATCTACATTTCAGTACTCAGCAATATTCATCAAGTACAATATTTGTTTTCAGTTATTTCCTAACAAATTCAAATTTTTTTACTTCCTGCAGATGTGTTGCTAAAAATTATGGATATGAAGAACTTCTTTGGAAATTCTATCCTTATTTGAAAGCAATGCTTTTGAAGTCATTCCCTTGGGGAATATTAGTAGTGTAGATTTCTTGTATAACTTTTTATAGCAAAAAGGCCTACAGATTTACCTAAGTATAAAGACCTGAATAAGTATGTTGTGCAAATAAAATATATACTTAAATGCTTTCTCAGAAGCAGGCTTTTTCCTGTTGAATCATGGAGAACAAATTTGTGTTTTATTTGGAGCAATGTAAAAGACTTTGAAGATTTATAACTGTGAGTGATGCTAGTAAAAGACTAAACTTGATGTACTTATGAAGTTAAAATATCCTGTGTCAATAAGCATAATTGTGATAATCGAATGAGATAGCAATTTCTTTTAAGAAGCATATAGATGGCCAGTGTAAGCTAGTTTTGCAAAGCAACATTTTTAATATGACAATTTAAATATGTTACATAGAAATAATATGTTGTTAATGTATTTTTGGTTTCAGTGCCTCTGTAGTGAAAGATGATTTGTTAAATCTGTTATATTTTTCATTGTAATGTTAGATTTATTTATTTTGTTTTTCTTGGGGTAGGGTTTTACTCTAGCCCAGGCTGACCTGGAACTCACTATGTAGTCTCAGCAATCTTCCTACCTCTGCCTCCCAAATCCTGGGATTAAAGGCATGCACCACCACACCTGGCCTTAATTTATTTTTTATTAAGTGGAAATTTGTATGAATACATCATATATTAGTACCATCATTTGCATCCTCCATGTACCCATTACACTGAGGGCCCTCCTCAGTGAGAATGCTGTTATTCCCCCTAGGTTTGCAACGTATAGATGTGAGCGCATAAGTCAATAATTATAAGTGGTGCCTGTGGACATTCACTTCTACTCTGTGGCTCTTACATTCTTTCTGCCCCCTCTTCCACAAAATTCCCTGAGCTGTAGTGGGTGTGTTTTAAGTCTACTTTAGGGTTCTGCTCTCAGCAGGTTCTGGATTTCTGCTTTGGTGTGGTTTGAGTATCCTCTGTGTCTGTCTCCATGACCCTGGCCCTGGTTGACAGACTCGCTATTGAAGCAGCACTCTTGCTCATCTCACTAATTCCTCTGTGGCTTCACCTGGGTGCTGGCTGATGGGCAAAGGGTTTTTATCTCCTCATTCTAGCTGCCTACTGAAAAAGAAAAATAGATTCTCCAAAGGAGAATGAGGTCAGCATAGTTTCAATGGGATAAGCATTATTAATTAAGAGACATTTAGGAGGCTGTAGCCACTGTTTGGGCTAAAGACTAGTGGTAGCTTTTTGTTGGAGTCTATGATTTTGGTCTTCATAGGATTCTGACAAAGTTCCTAGCTCCCCTGCTAAAGGTTCCTATACACTGAGTGGATCCCTTAGCAAATCAGAAAACTGTGGGTTATTTACCTAGGCTGGGAACTTCTGTTGCACAGGTATGTTCATCTTGTCAGACTGGTTGATTTGGTATAGCAGTGTCCCATGTTAGCACACAAGGTTGTTGGCCATTTTCCCACAGTAGCTCATGTAGCACTGTCCAGCACTACAGGGGCAAACCATTTGGAGACTGGCTTCCTTCCAGATTCAATCTATATCTCTCGATGTTCTGTGTTGGCAGCATGTGATGTCTTTACAATAGGGGTTTTACCTAAGCAGATAATCAAGTGCTTTGACAGAAGCTTATTTTGTTTTGAGGACCTCATAGGTCTCTTTGATCAATAGCTCAATGTGGATTTTATCTAATTTCTGGTACTGGGAGGTATAAGACAGAGCCAAATGTTTTTGGATTAGTCTTCATTACACCCTCTCCAAGGACCTTCTTATCTGAAAATTCCTGCATACCCCTGTTGAGGGTTGTATCATTTAGTCTGCTATCCAAGGGAAAGGTTTATATAGAAAAACTTCATTTTGGATTTAGTTTTGTGTGTATTTCCTCGCCACTCCCATTCCCCTTCTTCACAAACTTTCATCCCTATTATCTGACCCTCGAGTTGCCTGTCAGGTATGCCTGCAACACAAGGTAATCCAGGTTAGGAACCACAGATGAGGGACAACATGCAGCATTTGTCTTTCTGTGCTTGTGTGAGTGTGCTTAGTTTTATCTGTTCAAGTCCATCTATTTTCCTACATTTCATGTTTCCTTACTGCTGAGTAGAATTCCATTGTATATATGTACCATATCTTCATTATACAATGGACATTTGGGTTGATTCCAGTTTTTAGCTATTGTGAGTTGAGCAGCTATAAATAATGATTTATCAAATATCTCTGCACTGGAGCAGATCCTTTAGGGTAGACACCCAAAGTGGAACAGCTGGGTCAATTCATAGCTCTATTTTCATGTTTCCCCCTCCCCTCAGGAGTCTCCATATTTATTTCCAAAGTGGTTGTACAAGTTTGCACAACCACCAGCAGTGAATGAGGGTTCTTCTTTCTCTACATCCTTGCCAACATTTATTGTTTGTTTATTTATTTATTTATTTATTTATTTATTTATTTTTTAATGAGTACTATCCTGTACTATCCTGACAAGGGTAAGGTAGAATGTCATACTTGTTCTCATTTGCATTTTTCTGATGGTTAAGGATGTTGAAAGTTTTCTTACTTTTTGTTTGAAGTCTATTTTGTAAGATATTTGTATAGCCATACCTACTTGTTTCTTATTTCCATTTGCTTGGAAAATCATTTGTAATCCTTTGACACTAAGAAGGTATCTACCCTTAATGATGAGGTGAGTTTATTGAAGGCAACAGAATAAGGCTCCTTTTTTTCTGACCCACCCCATTAACTTGTCTTTTTTTTTTCTTAGATTTTTTATTTTTATTTATTTATTTATTAGAGAGAGGGATATGGAGAGACGGAGAGAAAGAGATTGAGAATGGGCATGCTAGGGCTCCTACCCACGGCAGATGAACTCCAGACTCATGCACCGCCATGTATATCTGGCTTACATGGGACTTGGAGAATCAAACTGGAGTCCTTAGGCCTTGCAGGCCTTAACTGCTAAGCCATCACTCCAGCCCAACTTGAGTCTTTTAATGGCTGAGTAATTCCATTAATATTTAAAGTTATAACTATGAGGTTTTATTTAATTCCTGCCATGATGGAGGGTTTGTGGAGTTTGGTGATTTGAACCTTTTCATGCATGCTCCAGTTTTAGTTATTGTGTTTGTTCTCTTGTAGGCTCTTGTGGTTGGTTGTTTAACTCTTCTGAGTGGAATATCTCCTGAAGTATTCTCTGTAGGTTTGTCTTTGTGTTCGCATAATTATAGAGCTGGGTTTGGTCATGGAAAGTTTTCCTTTCTCCATCTATTGTGAGGATACTTTTGCTAGGTACAGAAGTTTGGGTTGGACACCACACTTTTCAGACTTTAAAGTGGTCCATTCCATGTACTTCTGGCTATCATGGGTTCCACAGAAAACTCTGAGGTGTTTGTGATGACAATGCCTTTGTATGTGATGAGTTGTTTCTCTGTTGCTACTTTTCACACTCTCTCTTTGTTTTCATTGCTTAGAGTTACAACTATGATGTGACCTGGGAAGTTTCTTCTTTGGTCCTGTCTCTGATGTTCTGTTAGTCTCTACTATCTGGATGGGCCTCTTTTTTGAGAGATTGGGAAATTTTTCTTCAATAATTTGGTTGAATGTGCTCTTTATGCTTCTGGCCTGGATTTCCTCCCCTTCTGGTGTACCCATGATCTGGATGTTTAGTCATTTTAATGTATCACACAGTTCTCTCAAGTTTTGTTCACATGATTTTTTAAAACTTAGTAAAGTTTTTGGACTCATGATCAATTTCTTCTGTCTTATCTTCCAGCTCAGAGGTTCTGTCCTCCACATGATTGACTCTGTTAGTAAGGACTTCTAGAGATATTTTTTTGAGGTAGCCAGACAGAGAAAAGAGGTAAAGACAGAGAGAGAGAGAGAGAGAGAGAGAGAGAGAGAGAGAATAAGAATGGGTACATCAGTTCATTTTAGCCACTGAACTAACTCCAAACATGTGCACCCCTTGTGTCCATGTGCAACATTGTGCACTTGTGTCATTTGTGCATTTAGCTACATGTGACTTGGAAAATCGAACAGGAGTTCTTAGGCTTTACAGGCAAGCACTGCAACCACTAAGCAATCCCTCCAACCCTTACAAGGCTTTTAAAAAGCCCTATTTGATTTTTGTTTTGTGTTTTGTATTTTTGCATTTTGTCCATCTCTTTTTTGAGGTCACATTTCAGGTTGAGGTCTGATTTTCTTGATGTTTCCTGAAATTCATTCTTGAATTTGATCATGTCTTCATTAAGCTTAATCAACTGGTTATTGAGATCTTTTATTGGTTGACTCACTTTTAATTCATTTAGTCTCTTTTGAGGTCTCTCTAGTTTTCTTCAATTAAGTTAAGCAGAGTAACAAAAACTGTGTGTTGTGAGAGTTAATTCTGCTCAATTCATTTATTTGACTGTTGGATTTTTTGATTTGCTTCCATATCAGCAATCTGCTTGTTCAGGATCACAGAGCTTGTGTTTTCATTTTGGAATTCAATTTCTGTTGTTTCCTTTATGTTTTTATTGGAGGCTTCCATTGTGCAACCAGGCATCTTTGGTGGAACTTTCTGTTTTCTGACTTTTTTTTTTTTTTTTTTTTTTTTTTTTTTTTTGCATTGTGGTCTACCCATCTCAAGGTAAAAAAGTTATTTTATTAAGGAGGAAGCAAGTATTTTTCTTTGTAGGGTCTTCAGTAAGTGTTCTGTTTTACATTTGAAACAGATTTGAGTAGGATGGTGTTATAACCACAGATACACAGGTTGTGGGGGTTGTAAGTGCAATAGAGCACCCTGGGAAACTGGGAGGTGGGAACTGAGAGTTCAGGCTTACTTACTCTGTGTGTACTCTTCAGCACAGGGGAGCAGGGATTTAGGGAACCAGTAGCTGGGAAGCTGGGATGCAGGAGCAAAACTCCAGCTCCCAGAGTGGTGTATGTACCCTGTGGTACAGAGGAACAGGAAGTTGAGAACCCAGGGTCCAGCCAATACAGAAGTTGTTAGCCAAAAGGCATGTACCAGCACCAGGCATGTAGGGTTCAGGCTGCCCACACCAGCAGCAGGGGTACTAGAGGCCACAGAACTGGCAAGTGGGGAGAAAACTGGAAGCACTGTGCATACCCTCCAGACATGGGAACATGGAGTTGGGAACCCAGGAGCCTGTCAATGAGGAAAGAGCAAAAGGCCAGCTTCACTAGTACATACTCAGGGTCCAGGCCTCCCCAAACCAGCACCTAGTTTGTAGGCATGTACATGGGTATGAATCATTTTCTCTCAGAGGTAATGCTCTAAAATTTAGCACAGGGATACAGGAGGTTGAGAATTGACATTTAGGATGAGATTGTTGAACCATGCTGAATGATACTTCACAGAATTTAAATGGATATGTGAGACCATGCTCCTTGTTCGTGTTTATATCAATTCTAAGTGGTACATAATAATTAATAAGCATTTACAAATATTTTAGTAACTATATATTCATATTGTTCATAACTTCTCCTTTCACTTTGAGGAGGACAATTATAGTTTTATACTTATTTCTTGTTTTGTAAAATACCAGTAGCAGCTAGGCAAGATCACACCTAAATGCCATCATTGCACTGGGAGGTAGGGGCAGAAATATCACAAGTTCAAGGCAAGTCTGGGTTATACAATGAGTACCAGGTGAGTTTAACTGCTATAAAGAAACTCTAACAAAATAAATAGATAAATAAAATGAAAAAAATACCAATAATTGATATTAAATATGAAATGGTAACTTCTGTCACCAGCTTTCCTGTAGTATTTTTTATTTTCTTCATGTTTCAAACCAATATTTTTTAAAAATTCCGTGTGTGTGTGTGTGTGTGTGTGTGTGCAGGTGCACATGCACACTTGCCTGTCAAAGTCCCTTGCTTCTGCAAATGAATGTTGTTTCATGTTGGGGCCTAAGAGGCCCGGGTGTGAGGCCTACTGGAACTTCCTAAGCCTGGCTAGAGTTTGGTGACCTGTCTTTGGCCTACTCCCGCTTAGCAGTGACTCAGCAAGGCCTAAGCCAAAACTGCCTCTGCCCAGCTACTGCTGATGTGGTGAAATACTATTGGCCCCTACACCTTTTTCTCATCCTGAGACCCACCCTCTTTCTCAAAGCTATGTAAACACCTTCCTACTACAATAAAACGAGTTCCTGCTTCGACAAGACTCCTGACCTAGTGTGTTTTTCTCTCCGGTGTCTTAGAGGAGGGGGTCTGGGTCGCTGACACTCATCATCCCGCTCAGCCCCAAGAGGAGCCGCTGGACCAGCTCTTTCTTCAGCTGTACCTGCCAGGGGGCGGGAACAGGCAATTTCAGCTTTATATGACTGGGGAATTGAATTCTGGTCAGCAGGTTTTACAGTCAAGCACCTTTAACTACTGAGCCATTTTTCTAATCCTTCAGCTTTTGTTTTTGTTTAAGCCTGGGTTTCTTATTATAGTTCATGCAAATTCTGTAAATAGTAACATGAATTTATAAATAGTTCTCAATAGAAATATTTTAGGAGCAAATTTAATTTTTATGAAATTAATAGAACCTAAATACATTTACTTTGATTTCTTAAAATACAGGTTGCAATCATGTTTTACCCTATTTGGTGGTTTATCTATTAGTAAATTATAAAATTTGTTTTTCTTTATTCTGCACAGATATTTGCATCTGAAATCATGTTTCAAACTCTAATTTATTTTACAAGTAATTAGTTAATTATTTTGATAAATCAGGTTGCAATGTTACAGCAGTGAGGGAAAGCAGAAATAGTGTTTCTTTTTTCCTCTGAGTGTATATTCCTGAGAGAGTACATAAGATCAATACATACAATTGTGCCTGCACACACATACAAGTACACATAAACAGACATTTCAACATAAAGTACTAAGTAGAAGGAATGGAGATTTTTAACTCTTGGAACAGCTTTAAATTATGTATGGTGGGCTCCCATATTTTACTAGAGCCCAAGGATATATATATATATATATATATATATATATATATATATATATATATATATGTGTGTGTGTGTGTGTGTGTGTGTGTGTGTGTGTGTGTGTGTATTTATGTTGTTTATAAGATGTGCAATGTGCTTTAATTTATAGTATATATACCCAAACACACACACACACACACACACATGCACACCGAGAAAACCAAACATTTGATTTTTTAAAAAGAGATGAATATATACAATTAACATTATCTGTAACTTAATTGAGAAATGTTTTTTTCCATAAGCCAATCCTCATTTATTGCTGAATGATGTTCAATAATCACAGAATTAAACATAAATTCCCCTTTAAAATTAATTCAGTGATATACTGAGCAAGAAATTTAGAAGACACAACTGACTAGTTATCTATCTGGTAGTATGGAAAGAATGACAGGGTGCTGGCCTTACATGATATGTTCCTCATTGATAGCAAATTTAATCTGAGGGCCTTGAGGTATGTTTTGGAGCTGAGTTAATATTGAATTGCCTAAACTTTTTATGCTAGGCCTATATTAGCTATTATCAAAGGACTTCTATAGACAGGTGTACATTCGCTTCTTTTTATGAGAAGAAAAAAAAGACCGAAAACAGCATATGGAAGGTAAGAACGTTAATTTCAGCTTATGGTTTTGAGGGGAAGTTTCATCATGGTGTGGAAAACATGCCAAGAACAGATAGTACTTGTCATATCAGCTAAGTGGAAGCAGCAACAGTGAGCTAGCTATGAACTTACTAATTGTGCTGGGATAATTAACCTCATGATCCACCAGTGACACACCTCCTCCATCAAGGCTTCACCTCCTAAAAGCTTAAAACTTCCACACATCATCACTAGCTGGGACCAAGTATTCAAAAATATAATCCTGGTGAGGAGGTACATTCACTCAAACCACCACATTCTGCCCTTTGCGTCCATGGACTCAAGACCACCTCATGTTGCAAAACATATTCAGTATAACTTTAAAAGTCTTCATGATCTTTACTGTCCCAAAATGATAAAAAGCACAGTTTCACCTGAGACTCAAGACAGTTCTATAACTGTAAGACCTGTAAAATCAATACACATGTTGTATCTAGCACAGAGTAAGCATTCCTTTTCAAATGGGGTAATTGGCCATAGCAAGGAAACATTTTACCAATGCATGATCAAAAATAGTGGAGGCAAACATCAAATTCTGTTTCTCAATCTGTTACCTGGGCTTCTGGTCTCAAAAAGGCTTGGATAATATATCCTCTCAAATGGTGATATTTGCTTCCTGATCCACCAGCTTTCCTTAGCAACCATTCCATAATCCTGGAATTTTCACCATCTTGGGGTTTCCACTGCAACACATTGTTCATTTCCACAGCTCTATGCAGTGTCCCCTCACGAAGCGGCTATGACCCTACTTCACATCACAAGGACTGTGTGCACTTCATGATCCTACATTTCTCTTAACTTTATGCTTTTAAAACCAGTACCAGGTAAATGATGTTGCCAAATTTATTAATGGTGGGGGTGGGGGGATCCAACTTTGAGGAAGAGAAAACTCCTTCAGCATTCTTCCCTCAGACACCTTTCTTTCAAAAGACTTCACAATACTTCTATTTTCCCAATGCAGAGCATATGTCCCAACTTAATAGTGGTAATCTCTTAAACAGTTGCATTTAAATCTCTGAGCCTAGGATCGGAACCTGCTCACATTTTTCCTATGCCAAAATTCACATTTGTCATGTTCTTCTGTTTTGTGTTTTCTTCTGCCAAAAAGTCCATTACTTTTAACTTCAATTTTGTTCAAGTTCTCAGGACATGGACAAAATACTACCCAAGTATCACACAAATTGCCTCTAGCCCAGCTCTCAATAAAGTCCTATTTTTCCTCTTTGCAATATCATAAGCCAAGAATTCACGGTTCACAGTTCTCTTTGAATTTAAGTTTCTGAAATTTTCATCAGAATGGCTCATCAAGCTCTGCTTATAGCACCACAACGCTTCTCTAGCCCCCGACCCATGTACCTCCCCAAAATGAATTCCAAAAGACTAACTTTAGCACATGGTCACATTCATCGGAACAATGGCCCCCCTCTCAGTATCAATATTTTGTAGTAGTTATCTTCTCATTGCTATAGAAAGAGACCAGACCAAAAGCATTGTATGGAAGGAAAGTTTATTTCTGTGTATAATTTTGAGGGGAAGTTTCCTCATGATAGGGAAAAGACAGCAAAAACAGACAACATAAAGTCACATGTCACATCAGCTAAGAGGAACAACAAGAGTGAGCTAGCTATGAAAATCTCATAGTGCTGGGTTAATAAACAAGAACCACCCTTGGTGACACAACTCCTCAAGTAAGGTTGTACCTCCCAAAGACTCCATAAATTCCCCAAATTGTCACCAGCTGGAGACAAACTATTCAAAACATGTGAGCCTATCGGGAACATTTCTTTCAAACCACTACATAGGCAATGGTTTTTACCAACTGTGATATAGTGAGCTGAAATAAGGATCAGGGAATGGAGACAAGCATGTGGTTACTGTTTGGTCTGTGGCTCTACAAGTCACATAGTCCTCGAGTCTTCCAGTAGGTAGAACACAACCTCATACCGCATACGTCAGTATTTCACTTTGATCCCAGAGCTCAAGAAAATTTAGCATGCTTTTTAAATTTGGTTTTATAAAATAACTCCTCTTAATAATTTGATGATCAACTGTATCCTATCTGACTATTTCTTCAGATGAAGATGAGGATACTGAGTTTAGTTCAGCAGTATACAGAAAGATAATTACCCAACCACAACAGATATGGAATGAGAAATATTTGCTCAAAATTGTCTAAAGCAAAATCATTTTTATTTGGTAATAATTACCATTTAACATACAAATACATATTGGAAAGAAACAACAGCTATTAAAGGTTGAGAGTATTATTTATAGTGAGGCCCAAATTTCTATGATTATAAATCTTTTATTGATGGAATATTCTAGGATTGGCATACTATGGAATATAACTTTGAGAATTTTGGTTTAACCTCGGGCTGTTCCAGAAAAATGACAGCTAATGATCAAGAATTTGGAGACTAAATAAATCCTGTTTGTTATATTTATATTCCATTATGTACTTTTATTATAGTCCCAGTATTGCAAACATTTTAGAAATTAAATATAATAAGATTATAATTAAATCTTCAAATAATATATGTCCAAATCATTCACAATGCTAAACTCTTAATTTCTTAAATAAACTAACACTAAAACTCAGGGCAGAGTTTATATATTACTGATCACTGATGAATATTGGTCTTGATTTTCATTATATGTAAAAGCATAAACTGCATAATTAGCATGATATATATATATATATATATATATATATATATATATATACACTAAGTGTATATATATGTATATACATATATACATATATACATAAGTCTCAATTTCTAGAGCTGTGTTTGAATTTCATATATCTAAAAATTTATTAAAAGTATTAAAATCATTTACAGCAATATTTGGAGTACAGAGAACACATTGTACCTTGAAATTTACTAGTAACCAATGCAAACTTTCCACTGACAAAATTTCAAATTTTGGTCATTATTTTGATACCCATCCCATCCACTATTTACCAAGTTACATATAAGAATATTTATATGTCAGATATATATATGTAATATATATTTATCTCTTACTATATATATATATATATTATATAGTTAGAGATAATTTTAGGGCTGGAGATATTGCTCAGTGGTTAAGGCACTTGCCTGTGTACCCATGTAAAGCCACATGTACAAGGTGGCACATGTGTCTGGAGTTCATTTGCAGTGGCTAGAGGCACTGGTGTGCCCATTTTCTTTCACTCTGTCTATATCTTGCTGCTTCTTTCTCTTGTTCACTATCTCAAATAAATAAATAAAAATATTTTAGAAAAGAAGACAATTTCAAATTAGCAGAATGTATAAATTAGTTTATTGAATCTCTGATAACTGAGCATAGTTCAGCTATCATTACAATGGAAAGACATAATTAAAATACCACTTGATCAAGAGTACATGAAACTATCATCATATTTCATGGTTCTTGTTTAAAATATATTTTTATTTATTTATTTTCAAGGACAGGCTGGGGGGAAGGACATAATGGGCAAGCCAGACCTCTTGCTACTGCAAGTGAATTCCAGATGCAGGTACCACTTTGTGTATCTGGCTTTTGGGGGATATTGGTGAATTGAACCAGGGCCCTTGGGCTTTGCAAGGATGTTCTTTTAACTACTGAGATACCTCCCCAG